>JASDQU011403753.1:30462-54178 GCA_032191745.1 Picea mariana
TCGAGTGCGAAGGATGGCATCCTGCAAAGTGGGAGGCCTGTATGCCTTCACCCATCCTCTCAAAGGCTCTGTGAGTCCTTCTGTGAGTAGCATGATCAGCCTGGGTTCTGATATATCTGTCACTGCCATGGCTACCCGCTGAAACTCTGTGATGAACGCCTCTGCTATGCCAGTTTATCTCAACTAGGCTAGATCCCTGAAGTGTATCTCGGGATCCTTCTTGTCAAACCTATCCATGAGCCTATCTGTAAACTCCCTGTAGGAGGTGATGCGACTGTGACCCAATGTCACCAGTCCATGATACCACCATTCGTGTGCCTCACCCTCCAAGTGTAAGGTCGTGAAACTGATGGCCTCTGTCTCAGTCATCTGGTTGAGCTTGTAATATGTGTCTAGCTTCTGTACCTAAGCTTTGGCGGTGTGTTTGGACGATCCGTTGAAAGAAGGGATGGTGAGTTTCCCAATTTTTTGGATGAAATCGAGGTTATGCCCCTGCTGCTGTTGTGGTCCTCCCCTCTGCGGCTCTCTAGGGTGGTTCTTGAGTCTGAGTCCACAATACTCTACTAAGGTGATGTCCTGATGGAAGTCATGACCCAATGTTGCGTACTCCCTCCTATACTCTGCAATGTCATCGGCATGAGTGGGTGGCCTCTGTGCTATTGGTGGCGGTGCTGCTATCGGGGGTGCCCTCTGGAAACTGGGAAACAAGGGTCTGGGAATCCTACTCGCAGAGGTGTATGTGCGAGAGGGTGACTGGGGTCTACTGCTTGCTCCCGAGTTCGCCTATGCTGCATGCGGGACTTGTGTATCTGGGGTGCCCACTCTAGCCAATCTATCAACCACCTGTGCCAAGGACTGAGACATGGTCCGTTGACTAGCTAACATACTGTTGATAACCCGCATGAAAGCTGCCTCTGGATTTACGGGGGCCTTGCCACTGTCCTCTGGTTGCTCATATCTGTCTCCTAGCATCCTCTCAGCCTCGCGCTCAGCCTCACGCTCTGCCCTTCTCTCTGCTTCTCTGTGTGCCTCTTCCTCTTCCTCCGAGTTAGGAGAAAAAGGGGGAAAATCAGGCCTATGCCTTCTTCCCCGATGCTTGTTGTAAGTGACATATTCGTCACCTACGTGTTCACGACCCTCTGGGTCTTCTGCTGCACTCATTGTCTTTAGTCACAGGCTGGCAGGACTAAAGCTCTGTTACCACTGTAATGTTCCTGACTTGGCTAGTTTGGGAAACGCTGCTAATGTGTGTGTAGGATCAAAGGTTTACATCATATAAATGATCATACAATTAATAAACGCGACAAAGGACTGCAAGTTTGTATTATGATATCTCTGTGGATTACAAAATGGCCGAATGCGGCTGAATAACTGACAATACTCGACTAGATCAACATACAAAGGATCTTAGCCGGAAAATAAGCAACTGCGACTGAAAAATAACAACACTCGGCTAGATCAAAAGACAAAAGGATCTTAGCCGGAATACAGATAAGCAACTAAAAGATAATACCCGGAATATGGGAGCACTGCGGAATCAATGAAGNGTCTTTCAACACCGAAATCAACCAACTGGTGTCTTCCTCCCGGAATACACTGAACTATCTCTCCTGAGATGCGCCTCTTCTCCTCAATGACAAGTCATAATCTGCATAATGATGAATTAGGTCGTTGACCCTTCCTTTATAGCTTTCCAAAACCCTAAATCACTGCTGAAACCCTAATTCACTGTTGACTTCTATTTTTAGCTCATAATGACTTAAAAGCATTGTTAACCCTTGTTAGGTCAATGTCACTTTCCGAATATAACACTTGTGACTAGAGTGACCTCTAGTAACCCTGTTTACCCCTCTTTGGCCCTGGCTATAGTCTAACGGGGTGGTTTAGACCATTAAGCCTTTTTTTCTGGAGCTCCTATTTGGAAAGGGACATTACAGAGTACTGCTACAACACCACCCAACATACGTCCATAGGCATGTCACCATTCAGGGCCTTGTATGGCTACGATCCTTTATCTTTTGGGGAGATTGCTTTCAGTGATAGCAGGGCACCTATGGTACAGGATTGGATACAACAGAGTCACGACATTATCCGGGAGCTTAAGGATCATCTACAGAGAGCATAGAACCAACAAAATGTCCAAGCAGACAAACGCAGAGTTGATCGTACTTTTGAGGTTGGTGACCTGGTCTACTTGAGGCTCCAACCATACCGGCAGGCTTCCATAAAAAGGAGCGGAGCAGATAAACTACAACCACGTTTCTTTGGACCCTACAGAGTTAGCAGGAGGATAGGGGTTGTAGCCTACGAATTGGAGCTTCCACAGGGCAGCAAAATACACAATGTCTTCCATGTCTCCTGCCTTAAGAAAGCCCTCGGCCAACACATCAGACCCATTGAGGTATTACCTCCCCTGGATGAGGAAGGACAACTTGTTTTGATTCCGGAGGAGATATTAGAGGTTCGAGAGAAAAGTCTCAGAAACCGAAGCATCAAAGAGTACCTGATCAAATGGAAGGATTTACCCATTGAGGATGCCACATGGGAAAAGGAGCACGTGGTAAGAGAAACAAGTTTGGAATTGCTTGAGGACAAGCAATTTCAAGCAGGGGAGACTGTAATGTCCCCCACCTCTTGATAGAGAGGTGATAAGGAGACTCAGTGGCCTGGGTAACCCCACTAGGTCATAGTCTCACACTGAGGGGGAAAGTCAACTAGACTAAAGTTATATTTTTAAGTTGACTTGAGAAAGAAAAAGGATAAAGGAGAAAAAAGATAACTCAACAGAAGAATAGAAGTTAACCCTGGGAGTTAACCTAACTCAATAGAGAATTAGAAGGAAAAGTATAAGTAAGAGGCTGGGGCGCACCTATTATTGCTTGTTATTGCTCTCGAGCATTTAGTTTGGGGGTTTTGCTGTACAAACCCTTGTGAGCAACTCAGTGGTGAAATACCCACTCACCTTGTTCCACAACTTGGTCTCGGGGATGAAAGACTCCTCCACACCATTCTATTCTCAGCATATTTCCATCTAGCGCTTCAGAAAGTAGCAGGGCCGTACTGTTCTTGTGTTTCCAGCAAGGGCGCACCATCATCTAGAGAAGGGTTCGATCCAGCTTATCAGGAGAGCTTGTGGCCATTCCAACACTTGGGTTTTACTTGCAGGGGCACCACCATCATTCTGAGGGTTTTTCTGGAGAGTTATCACCATCAGATAATTAGCTTCAGATTGGGACGTCTTGGAGGCAAAGGGGGCGTCCTATGATTCAGTAAATCTCAGATCTAGAGAGCTTCACCTAGAATCTGAGTCTGAAACTTCTCCTACAGGGTTCTCATAGCTCGATCTACATTCTTGGGAAGTTTCAGGGTATTTGGAGGCTTTTCTCATCAGGGCCGAATCACCTAGGGTTCCAGGCATCCAGGAGGGCACAACTTCAGTAGAAGATTCAAAGTTTGGAGGAGTTTGCCTTGGACGTTCAACTTGAGATTTCAGGGGGGTGATCCTATCACCCTGATCTATCATTTGGCCGAGTTTGGACTCATTTGGAGTCTTCTTTCAGTGGGATCGATTTATTGAGGGTTTCAGCCTTCTACTGGGGCGTGGCATTCTTCAGTTGGAGGGTTTGGCATTCAGATCTGCTTGTATTGATCTTCATTTCTTAGTCAGCCTTTGGAGGCTTGTTTTGTATCCGCGGGAGCATTTTGTAGCAGCTTATACTTGTTATCTATTGGAGCCATCTGAGGATTCTCCCAGATCTGCTCTTTCTATTGTATCCGATACATGCTTCTATAATAAGGTCAGATCTATGCTTGTGTTTTTCTATATCTTGATTATATGGTGATCTTGCTTGTGTTGGATGAATCTGGTATAAACATCATTTAAATAACTGGAAACTTCAATAGACACCTGCACATCAAACAAATTAGTGGTAGTTAGTGGTTCCCAGCGAAAAATTTGGCTTGGGATCATTACAACACCTAAGCATGTGCATCAAAACTATGTCATCAAATTAAACAAATGCTCAAAAACCCAATACAATTGACCAAGTTTAAGTATGGGAGGGGTGTCATAAAGGTCCTATTGGGTGGACCAAAGCCCTCAAGTAGGGAATGCTCCCAAGGATGGCCTTTCACGGTTATGTAGTGGATGATGAGGTGGAAGGGGTTTAGACTTCATATGCCAATGAGTTTCATGACATACAAGGGATCATATTATCTCATTCATGGGTGCCTTTGTAGAGGGTGTGTGGCACCTTCGTTTGCGATGCACTTTTTCCAAGCCCATCTTCTTGCCATTCTTTATTTCTTTCATATTTTAAGGAACAAGTTGATGGCCACTGTCCTGTCTTGGTGTCCAGATAACGACAATGTCATTCACAAATACCTCGCGGAAATGAGAAGGCTGGCTCGTGATGAGACCCCCTTTCTCTCAGTTGTGTAACTGAGAGCCACTACCCCGACTTGGTGACCAGAGGATGGTAATGTCATACCGCTAAATACCTATGATTGTTAGAATTTGGGAGAAGAAACAGAAGGTATATCTTTTTTAAATTTCTGAAAAACTAGATCAGCAAGATCACAGTGGATCTTAAATAAAATTCAGAACAGAAATCATTAGGGAGACAGTATATCTGAAACTTAGATATCAGAACAATAGATCTAAACCATCTGAACAATATTCATGAGTATATACATCAATTAGATTTGAACTAATGGATCTAAACATTAAGCATTTCAATATAGTAGATATGAACAGTATAAAGCAATATAGCCATAGAATTATTTCTGAACAATTAGACCTGAACCAGAAGACTATTTCTGAGTGTGCTAAGTCAATAGATCATAACATAAACAATAGGTCTAAGTACAAGCAATGAAATAAAACCGAAGTAGCCACTTTCCTCTGAGTTATAAAGGAGAGCTTGACTCACTTGAGGAATGATATGCCAATGAAGATATGCTCAGAAAAAGTCTTAGGCTCATGGATCAACCTTAATGGGTTAGATCTCCATCATGAGAAATGTAGGACTGATTGCCATCAAGGAAAAACCTCATTCAAAGACTTCTAAACCACACACATGAGACTGGAAACAAAACCCTCATGCACACTGAAATTTCATGAATTCAAACTCCCATATAATAGCAGGGTTTGTGGCTGTCTTAGGAAGTGAGGCTGCGGCTCAAAGGATAGGGACAGTTCTGAGCTTGAGAGGCCGCTAACAGCCCTAATAAATTCTGTCCAGAAAAATTACCAAACTGCTACACATAGAAGTAATAACAGTCCCAAGGCTGCCCTATCGAACCCTGGTTAGGGTACAAAAGAAACTGCAGGGTAAGACAGCATACACCACCAGCAAAAATCAAAGAGGACAGCGACAGCCTTCAAGTGGCACAAGGAGACAGCGGCAGTATAAACAAAGTGGCACCAACAAGAAAAAAATGACAGCGGCAGCCTAAACAAATGGCACAAGGACAGATCTTCAAGCAGCAACAAAAGTGACCAGTGGCAAGCTGATTAGAGGAGCCACAACAACCTAAACCCTTATCAGCAGAGCCGCTAAACCTCAGTCAGCAGAGGATAAGCCCACGGTGCCTACACCAAGCAAGAGACTGTCTTAGAGAGAGCCGCACCACATTGCCAAACTGAATAAGAAGGAGCCATAGCAAAATTTCAGACTAAAACCCAGCTAGGAAGAAGAATGAGTGAGTGAAGGTTAGAGGGTAGGCCTCTATTTATACTTTTAGGCTAGGGCATAAGGGTAATAATAATAATTAAAAATAACATGTTTTAATTAATATAAATATTAATTTAAACATGTTATAATTAAAACATTTAATTAATATTTTACATTAACCCTTAAGACAAAGACAAAACCCCAAACAAACACAAGCAAGGGTAAAGGGGGGTTTAGGTGGGGTTACATGGTGGCAATACTTGTCCATTCATTTTCAAGGTGACCTTATTAACTTTATCATCATTGCATATGGGATACATCCCTCATGTGGTCATGCCCACCTTCAAGGAGGGTCATACACCAACAACCACCTGATCAGGGACCAGGTTGCCCCAGAACAATTCTGGGGTCTCATCCACCAAGGTACAAGACCAAGGATCAACCCATGCCCCAGGCATGGGTACCTTGGAGCAAGTCCAGGGGCCCTAGTCATATCTAGGGACTTTAACTGCTTGGTCTCAGACCAAGAACCCCAGTCATATACTGGGGGCCCTCTCAGGGGTCTTTACTGCTTGGTCCCAGACCAAGAACCCCAGTCATATACTGGGGGCCCTAACAAGGGTCTTTTGCTGCTTGGTCCCAGACCAAGAACCCCAGTCATATACTGGGGGCCCTAACAAGGGTCTTTTGCCATGGCACTGATNCAGGGGTCTTTACTGCTTGGTCCCAGACCAAGAACCCCAGTCATATACTGGGGGCCCTAACAAGGGTCTTTTGCTGCTTGGTCCCAGACCAAGAACCCCAGTCATATACTGGGGACCCTAACAAGGGTCTTTTGCCATGGCACTGATTGTTTGGTCCCAGACCAAGTACCCCAGGAGTGCACTGGGGGCCCTAGATCTCGGCTAGGGTCTTTGCCATCCTCCTGGAGAATGACTCTTGCAGCTGCTTTAAATTTAACAATGATCATGATAGGCTGACTCGTGATGAGACCTCCCATCCTCCAACCAACCCCTTAAGCATTCACTATCATTTATTCTTGTGTGGGTCCCCCATTTCTTATAGAGAAGCGTTTCATTGCTTTCTCGGGGATCCCTAGGCGAAGCATCTGGAAGGTCTATATTTAGGCTTTTATCTTTTTTAGCCAACAACAATCCCTCTAGGCCTTCAATCCCTTCTTCCCATGAAATGAGGTACATGCTCTTCTTGGGTCACTAAAGTCAAAGGGCCTAGAAGAGGGCAATATGATGGGAATGTAATGATCGGAAAGTGGTAAGTATGGTTGGGAATGGTACGATAACTCCTCAAGGGACCCCCATTCACAAACCTTCCCCAAAGGTTGGTCACTTACTAGGAAATCTATGACATTCACCAAGGTGAAATAGGGTCAAAAACATAATGTCCAAGCAGGTGTTCTATAATCAAAGTAGCTCAAATACAACATGTTTAAATGCCTTAAATATTAGGGTGATTACCTGCCACAATACCTGACTTGTACCGCATGGAGCAAGACCCATCTGCCTTCCAGAAGCTAGCTGGTGTAGTGGATGCACTGACAATGGACTAGAATGTGGTGATAGAGTGGGCTTCTGTATGTGCAAGTGGACACTGCTAGTCATGTGGTCTCTCGACACTCCATATCTGCAACCCAAGGGCCTCGAGACATCATCTCCTTAGTTATCCCACAAAATGGGGATAACAAATAGTTAAAGATTTAGAAGAGTATTGTATGTTTTAAGGTTTATGCATGTGCTAACATCAATTACGAAAACACTTGCAAGGGCACCTTAAAAGAGCATCCAATCATCAGTTTGAAGGCAGATTTGAGGGGAGATTTTTCAGACCTGTTTGCTGTCCTAAAACAGCAGCAAGGACAGCTTTGTTACCTTGAACTTAGAGCCCAACAAGAGGTCAAAAGACAGACTTGTTGGGCAGCCTTTAGTTCCTCAGAATTTTACAAGATCTAGAGGTAAAATGTCACTTTTTGCAAATCCTTTCTTCAAATTTTAAAGGCATAAAAGTTAAGTAGTTTAGAAGGTTATTTTATTGTCAAATCAAGCTAATTAGTGTCATTTGCTAGCTGTTTTAGGACAGCAAACAAAAGTCACTAAAAGAGCCTTCTTTTAGCTTTATTTTAACATCAAAAAGTCATAAAAATTTCATTTTTATACTTAGATTTTTTCTAGCAAGTTTGGGCTTTAAGGTTTGTTATCCAAAGGCACTTCTAAAGTGTCTTTTGGTGCATTTAATATCTATTTGTTTGCTKRTTTTTTGCAGGTCGCTAATAAAACGAGGGGAAACTCTACCAAATTTTGAAGAAATCGAAGCATTTTTGACATCTGGAAGCACCCCTTTGAAGACTAGACCTTTTTTGAAATTTTGTAAACTTGGTGATCTGGAGATATAGGGATCACAAGCCTCCCCMAAAAAGAAAAAGCATTGTAATAAGAAAGTAATAAAATAAGTGGGGTACACAATCCCCACCTTTCTTTTACCCCCTACGGGGGGAACCGTTGTTGTGGTGTAATTATCTTSTGTGGTTTCCTTTTTGCTTAAGTTTTCACACTTTAAGGATAAACTAAAAGGAACCTAAATCATAAACACTACAAAGCAATCTTATTTTAGCTTTTCTGTTTTGCAAAGTGGAACACTAATTGCTAGATTAGTTTTCCTTTCAGCGTTTTACTTTTGCAAATAAAACAATCCCCTCAGCTCCCCTAAGTAGGCTCATGCCAAACAGGTGCTGGACAGTGTGGATTTAGTAATTAGACAAAAACTTTATTTTATTGCAATTTTTTTATTTTCTTGCAAATAAACCCGTCACCTCAACTCCCTTAAGTAGGCTCATGCCAAACAGGGGCTGGACAATGTGGACTTAGTTTAATTAGAAAATATTTTACTTTTATGCATTTTTCATTTTTGGTGAATAAACCCATCCCCTTAGCTCCCCGGTGTATGCAATGAACCCTTGCTAGCCTAGCTCGATCCGGGGAACTCATCAGAACCGGGGTTGGTCAGTGCGGATTTAGTCTAATTAGGACAATCTCGAAAAGTTACTATTGCTTTTTTTGGAAAACGCATAAAGGGAGTGTGTGAAGTCAGATGAGAACTTTGTGATCTAGGTTCTCCCCGTGTTGGACCTCCGACACCTTTATTGAGCTTGTTTGTGAGGTCATTTGGGCTTCGGCAAGTTCTCCGCAAATTCCAAGCGGACGGATAGCCTCTTAAGAGGCCATATTTAAAGTAGCTTTATTTTCAAGCAACATTTCACAAGCACATTCATAATAATCATGCTCAACACATAATAATCACTCAACATTAAGTGAAATTCTCAAAATTTACAAGCAACACACTTGCAAGTCTTCATCTTTCAGCAACAACTTGTGGTACACAATCTCACAGCATTTCATTATATTTGGCACTGGTCTAAACTATTTTGCTTATCATTTTGCTTCAAGTATCTGTATCCTTTGTTTCATGTAAGTTGTATCCTTAAATGCAAATATCTTGAATGCGCTATTTACAAGCATAAACAATCTTATTTTACATGTCATATATACTGCTAGTGTAATTTCAATTATATGCTGTTGTAATCTCATTTATTTCTTGCTATTGTTGTTGTAATAGAAACTACTAGATTCTATTTCTTGTTCTTAGACTAGATCAAGCCTTAGATTTATTTTTCTTTAGGTACTACCCCCCTTGGCTTCGCTAGGAGTTGGCCTAGACAAATGAGTCGAGGATCAGGTGACAACACCTTGACTTGAGACTTGCCCCCAAGGACACACCCAGTAGATTGAAAGTTTTTCCACGTTAAACCTGAGGTGTGTATAAAGGCGGCAACAGAGAGGAACTATGGAATTCTGCTGAAGCATTAGGTCCCCGTGAAGTACAAAGCATGATTGATTCCCCAGAAGAAATCAACCAGCCAGAAGAGAAATATAACTCAAATGGTAAACGAAAGGTAAATATATAAATCTAGTTGCTAGTTTTGTTAGATATTATACTTGTAGAAAAATATGTCCTCTGATAAGTAAATTGAAAAGGAGGGTAAATGTTTTGCACTGTTATCATGGTATGGGAGCACTCACCTATTTATGCCTTTGTTTCTTATGATCTAAATTTTGTACCTATATGGTTAGACTGCAATCCATATATTTTGCTAATATAAACTTAACCATTATTATTAAAAAAGAAAATACGTTATTGTCTCTTTTATTCTCTTATTCAACCAAATACTTTTTGCTATATGAGTGAAGTTCAGCACGAACTTGGGGCTCCTGCATGGATTATTATCTTATTTCATGTATCAATCAGTAACAACTATCTCACAACATTTGTAATTGCACCCTCCTTCTTGAAACCCTAGATTTTCCTTGATCACTGCTCACCCTCATGGCTTTGGAGGGCGGGAATCCTCCTCCTCCATCCCTAGAGGTTGTGTCCTTCCAGGCCCTAGTTGCTCCTATTTTGAATTTGGCAAAGCCCAAGGTGGCCCCATCTCGTTTTGTCCTGAAAGTTGAAAATATTTGTGCAGTCAGTCTTTGTCCGACAATTATGTGCCTCAGGGTGCTGGCTCCATCAAAGAAAGGATTGTTCGGACAATTTAGTGGATTATGGCCTCCCATAGATCTATGGAGGTTTGGCTTGCAAAAATCTGGAAAGTTTTGATCAAAGTAAATCTTGTTCAGTAGTTTTGTGGTCGAGGTTTCTTTGCATTTTTGTTTGGGAATAAGGAAGATAGAAATCCAATATTCAAAATTGGTTTGTATTTCTTTGGACCAAGAGGAATGTACCTGAACAGGTGGTCTCTCGATTTTGATCCYGAGATCGATGTGCCGTCGACAGTAGCTATATGGGTATGATTACCTCATCTTCCTCTGCACTGATGGGTAGATGAATCGTTGGCTGCAATAGGAAATGCCCCGGGGAAATATATTGATAAATTGGAGTTGAAGGGAGGAATGTTTGCATGTGCCAGGATTTGTGTGGAAGTGAATTTGGAGAAGGGTCTCCACGAGGCTATAAATCTTTCACTGGACAACTGGAAGCACATCCAGAGGCTGGCTTACGAGTAACTCCCCTTCAAGTGTAAAATCTGCCATGAATATGGTCATTTTGAAAAGGATTGCAAGATTGCACTGACAACCCAAATGACTCCTCCAAAGGAAGCCCAATGGCAGCCAGCAAAAAAATCTGCAGGAAACAAGACTCTAGGGCCTTCCCCTKCTGGAAACAAAAATACAGGCCCTTCTAGCAATGCAATAACTACCTCAAATAAATATGCTACTCTAGCACAAGTAGATATGCAAGAAACAAATCTGGATCAATGAGACACAACAAAATGATGAAAGAAATGCACAACCTCAAAAGAAGAGTGAACAACCTCTTATGGATCAACAGACCTCAAAGAAGAAGGAGAGGGAGTTACGCCAATCATTTGGGCCTACTCTTTTTCTTGAGACTCAAAGTGCCCTTCTCAGCTCACTGCCTCAATACTCAAAGATCTGCTAGGCCAATGTGGATAAAAGCAATCWCCCATCTAGTGGGATGGTAACTAGGAAAAAAGCTCAACAACAAATGGGAGAAGAAGATGAAGGATCGGAAAAGGAACAACTTCCACGGAAACATGGAAAGAAAACTGCTAAAGAGAAAAGAGAAGAACTAGCAATGAAAGAAAAAAATCTCGGACTACAAACAACAATAGAGAGTTCATATGGATCTGGAGTAAACGTTCCCTTGGTTAAAGGTCCAAGAATGCAGAGGCCACTAGATACAAGAGGCAGCAGTAATCCACCCCCACTAGTTAAAAAATGAAGGTTGTCTCCTGGAACTATCGGGGACTAGATAATAAAAGGAAAATAGAAGCAGTAAAGGACCTTATCAGATTGGAAAAACTCTTAGTCCTCCTTATTCAGGAGACAAAGTTGGAAGCAAAATAAAGGATGGAAATGGGAAGCAAAACATAGAAGTGCAGTAAAGGAATTGCAGTCAGTGCAAGAGGGGCTTCAGGAGGGCTTTGCACCCTCTGGGACGCAAGCTAGTTTGACTTGGTGCATAAACGTGCAACCCAGCAATGGATCTTGGCAAATCTACTTTATAAAGGCTTAGGTAAACATATTTTAATTTATAATGTTTACACCTTGATTCAATATGGGGACAAACTGCAATTCTGGCGATCATTGATAGAAATGAAAGATCTAGATCTAGATAAGCAAAGCATTGTTGTTGGAGATTTCAACTTGACTTTATCTAGCAAAGAAAAAAGAGGTGGGACTATAGTCAGGGACCCCTGCAAAGAGAGAATGGAAGATCTAATCTTTGAGTAGGATCTTGTTGATATTGTTCCAAAGAAAGGGTGCTATACCTGGACGAATCGAAGAGTATGACTTGGGCACATTGCTGCTAGATTGGATAGATTTCTCATTCACAGTGACCTTCTGCTCGAGAATATGGCAATATCCTCTTTTATTATAGCACACAGAGTATTAGATCATAGGCCCATTGCTTTGTTATTCCAAGGACAAGAGGATCTAGGTCCCATTCTGTTTTGCTTTATTCCTCTGTGGATGCTGGACCACAAAGTTTTTGACATCATTCAGGCTGCATGGACAATATTGGTGGTAGGCTTGCCAACATTTGTTTGGAAGTCCAAACTTTGAAGAGTAAAATCAGAGCTAAAAAATTGGGCAAAATCATCCTTCATTTCACCAGTGGTAAAAAGATAACAGATACAAAAGCATTTTTAGCAGACTTCAAACAACCATGGAAGAAGAGGATTCACTTAGCAGAAGATTATGGAAGAAAGGGAACTAACCCATCAACTTCACCAAGTCAATTGTGGGGAAGAGGAACACTAGTGCTTAAAATCGTGCAGCCTATGGTTGAAATCTGGGGATAAGAATATAAGCATTCTTCCATAAACATGCCAATTCAAGAGAACTCAAGAATAATGTCAAAGAGATAGCCAAAGATAACGGAGAATGATTGAAATATTTTGGAGCTATTAAAGAAGAAGCACCTGGACACTTCAAATCACTGTACATAGAGGAAGACGAAATGGACCCAGAATTTGCAAAGGATATGCTGCAATGGATTCCTAAATTAGTTATTGAAGAAAATGATTCAGATATGGGCAAAGAAATAATGGAATCCGAGGTAATTGAAGCGATTTGGGGCCTGGAGCCCGACAAGGCTCCAAGGCCTGATAGTTTCTCAATTCGTTTTTTCAGAGTTTGCTGGAATGTAATAAAATATGATTTTTGTTGTATGCTAAAGTGGACAAGATATGAAGATAAAATTGGAGGCAGCATGAACTCCTCTTTTCTTGCCCTTATTGTGAAAGAGAATCGTCCTTCATCCTTTGCATGATTTAGGCCTATTTCACGGTGTAATTCAGCCTATAAGATTCTGACCAAAATCTGACCAAAAGACATTGCTAGCGTTGATATCAGAAAACTAGGGGGAATTCATGCAAAAAAGGCAAATTATTGATAAAATAATATTGTTCCAAGAGGCAGTGCTTTCAAACAACCATAGTGGTGAAAAAGGAATGATCACTAAAATTGACATGGCAAATGCATTTGACAGAGTTTGGCATGTTTTCTTGTTTGATGTTCTCCGCAGATCTGGGTTTGTTGAAAGTGTCATCTGATGGATGAAAGCTGGTATTGGGTCTCCTTGGATAGCCCCCTTGGTCAATGGATGACCAACCTCTTTCTTTCGGAGCAAGTGAGGCCTTCTCACAAGGCTGTCCTCTTTTTCCGCTTCTGTACATTTTGATGGTTGAAGGCTTGAAATGGAAAGAACAATGGGCAGATTACAAGGGATACTTATTGTAAGAGGAGTCAAACTCATTAACCATTCTCAATTTGCAGATGATACTCTTCTCATGGGTGGTGCTTCGACTATAATCGTGGAGAGATTAAAAAGGATATTGAACCAGTTTCTCAATGCTTCTAGAGGGAAGATCAACAATGGTAAGAGTCAAATCTTTGGCTGGAATTGTTCCCCTTCATTAATGCATTCAATTTCCAGGATAGTAGAATTCCCTAGCATCTTAAATTGGAGTTATTTTAAATACTTGGAAATGCCCATTTCATTGGGTATTCCAAAATCCATGGATTGGGCACATATTGTTCAAAAGATGAAAGAAAAATGCAACATTGGTGATCACATTGGCTTAATCGAGCAGGAAGGGTCGTTTTAAGAAAATCCATCCTTTCTTTGCTGCCTATTTACCAATGTTCAGCCATGCTGCTTCCAGTGGGCATCATGCAACAAATCTGAAGGGACTTAAGAAAATTCCTATGGCAAGGGGGAAAAACAAACACAGAAAATCATCAATATCATAACACCAACATTCATCAGAAGTAGATAATACCAAGCATTTATTGTGAAGTATCGTATTGTGATAATTGCTACTATACATCTTTGTTTACTTCGTCAATATATTAGTCAATTGCTTTTATCAAGAAAGTCTCTGATTATATGAAGTACTAACCAGCAAGTATCCTTGCAAATATAGTTTCTTGTTGCTTTGTTCCGGGCAGGTACATTTCTGGTTGTTATTATCTTTATTGGCTGTTTAGCCGGACTTTCTGATCGGTGGTGACTTGTGAGAGGGAAAATTTTACTTAGCTTTAAACCTTTGCCTTCTCAAAACCCCAGGTCACTGGGGATGTCTCCCCTGGGCCTACCACCCTAGATAGAAAGGGACATCCTATTGAGGTGACAGTGATAGGATAGTCTCCCGTTACGTCAGTTTGTCTTCATTTACCTTTCCTTTACATCCAATTACAAATTGCGCGATAACAATGTTCTCCGCAGATTTGGGTTTGTTGAAAGTGTCATCTGATGGATGAAAGCTGGTATTGGGTCTCCTTGGATAGCCCCCTTGGTCAATGGATGACCAACCTCTTTCTTTCGGAGCAAGCGAGGCCTCTCACAAGGCTGTCCTCTTTTGCCACTTCTGTACATTTTGATGGTTGAAAGCTTAAGTAGAAGGCTTGAAATGGAAAGAACAATGGGCAGATTACAAGGGATACTTATTGTAAGAGGAGTCAAACTCATTAACTATTCTCAATTTGCAGATGATACTCTTCTCATGGGTGGTGCTTCGACTATAATCGTGGAGAGATTAAAAAAGATATTGAACCAGTTTCTCAATGCTTCTAGAGGGAAGATCAACAATGGTAAGAGTTAAATCTTTGGCTGGAATTGTGTCCCTTCATTAATGCATTCAATTTCCAGGATAGTAGAATTCCCTAGCATCTTAAATTGGAGTTATTTTAAATACTTGGAAATGCCCATTTCATTGGGTATTCCAAAATCCATGGATTGGGCACATATTGTTCAAAAGATGAAAGAAAAGATGCAACATTGGGGATCACATTGGCTTAATCGAGCAGGAAGGGTCGTTTTAAGAAAATCCATCCTTTCTTTGCTGCCTATTTACCAATGTTCAGCCATGCTGCTTCCAGTGGGCATCATGCAACAAATCTCAAGGGACATAAGAAAATTCCTATGGCAAGGGGGAAAAACAAACACATAAATTCCATTTTGTAAATTGGAATACTGTTTGAGCAAAGGAAGAGTAAGGAGGAAGGATCCACAGCTGATGAATCTGGCCATGGCCACCAAAATCATATGGAGACTTATTACAGGAGTCCCTAAATAGTGGAAACTAGTCATAAGTAAAAAGTATCTCGACTCAATACCAGCGAATCGACTTGAAAGATTCACTTGGGAAGGAAATAGATCTAATATATTGAAATTATGCAAAGCCGCAGCCCACGTAATTGTTGACCTGTTATCCTGGATACTAGGAAATGGGAAATCCATCAATATATGGATGGACCAAATTGAGGGCAAGGCTCCCTTACTTTTGAAGAGCTGACAGGTAAAAAATTGGTTGGCGGAGAATGGCATCTCAACTCTGTTTGATGTCTCCAAATGGGATCGGTGAGCAGGGAATTGGCAAGGTTGGAAAAGGCTCTCTCCTGCAGTGCACTTGTTGAATTAGGTTCATCAATTGTTTTCCCTTTCGAGTGGATCTGCACCCCTTTGTATTTATATTCTATATAGTAGAGCATGGGGTTCAAAAGGAGATGAGTATTCAGTTAAAGTCAGATATGGTGTTCAAATAAATGATATTCCACTCCCTCCGTGGTCAATACTGTGGAAGCACATTTGGAAAGGTGACGAGTTACCGAAAGTAAATATCTTTTGCTGGACTTTAGCACATAGTAACATTTTAACAGCTGAGAATTTGAGAAAGAAAGGAATACAAGGGCCATCTCGCTCCACATTATGCCAACCAATTGAGGAAACTTCTTTGTATCTCTTTTTTCAATGTCAATTTACCATTCAGACCTGGCAATTGGAATTCGTTGAAGTGGTGTGCAACCTCTCTCATCTCACGAACTGGAAGGAAGTGTTTGTCACTTGGCAACACAAATACCCAGGTTCCTTCCAAAACAAATCAATTCTGAAGCGAGCTTGGACAGCCTTGACAAAATTTTTATGTTGGTAAATTTGGTTGGCCAGAAGCAAATGCATTTTTGAGCAAGAACAATTTTCCCCTAGGCAGGTAGCAATCCGGGCTCAAAGTCTGTTAGCAGAGTCCATAATATCCAAAAGAACCAAAGGAACCATAGGAAACCAAGCGGCTACTTTAGAAGTCAAAGGAAGGCCATGTATAAAATAAATACTAAATGGGGGACCTCCCCAGCTCACCAGCATCACAAGAAGACCCAGATCTGATCCCTCTTGGGCTCTGATAATGGAAAGGGATGAATTCCTCCATTGGCAAACTCTACAACAACAATATATCCTCTTTTTCGGTGGTGCATCCAAAGGAAATCCTAGAGTTGGTATGTGTGGGCTGAGGGTGGGGTGAGGGGGGGGCGGGGGTTGTTTACAACCTCGAAGGACAACAAGAATTGAGATATGCATAGGGACTCAAAAAGGCATCAAATAACCAGGCTGAAGCACTAGCCCTCTTTCGAGGACTTAGTCTTATGCAGGTGAGACAAGTCAAATCAATAGTGGTTATTTGTGATTTTATGGTTATCATTTGGCAAATGAGGAGCCTATCTGTAGCAAAGTCCTCAAGCCTAGCAAGACTAATAGACGGAATTCAAAGAGTCGCTGGCTATTTTGAGACAATAAACTTCTATCATATCCTCTGCCACCATAATGCTCAAACAGATGCAATGGCAAATAGGGGAGTACTATTGACACAGGGACAACTATGTCAAAATGGCGGGGGGGAGTGCGTAATATTTTAATACCTTCCATGATAATCACATCCAAGAACTTTTGTTTCCACACCCACTCCAAAATAATGGACAGTCGCAAGTGAATTCATTTCACATGCATTGGGGATTAATAACCTCCATCTCCCCCATGCCTATGCCCTTTGTTACCATGCTTGAGTGGTTGATAGAGGGAGGAATGGGCTTTCACAATGGCAGTGGGATATTTCATTTCCAGGGGTGTTTGCACAGTTGGGTGTGTCCTCTGGATTGGATTCCATTGCCCAGCATCATGGACAACAGGAATCGACACAGTGGGGGTAGTTCTTGTGACATTGATGAGTTTCAGCGTTTATTGAGAAGTCAGGCGTGCTCGCTTGAAGGGCTACAGGCAGCAGTTTCTCAGTTGACTGACAATATTTATGCACAGTTGGAGGATTTGAAGACCGAGCATGTTGAAATGGAACTAAGGAGGGCCCATTAGAATTCCCAAATTGAATGTTTGATCCCCAAGCATAACATGTTTATCTAGATCATTCCTGATTCTGCCAGAAGCCCTACTAACTCAGTAGCATCTCCAAGAGAAGCGGCAATGGAGGAAGAAACAGTTTATCAGGTACAGAATCCCATGGCAGTAGAAGAAACCGAGGTGAAGAATCAAGCTAAGAATAAGTAACATTTCTGTAATGGACAGTTCCTAAATCTCTCCAGGTTTTATGCTTTGCAAATTTAAGTTTATATTAGGCCAATATGTAAGAATTTACAGTACTAGGGCTATAAGCTTTTTGAGGACGACTGTAAAGGCAAGGTGGGCTTTCGATGGACACCCTGCACATTTTGTTTTCTTTGCATTTTCCAAATCCAGACTCAAAAATTTATGATGATTTTAACTCGCTGTCCAGTTCGGCTGCAGATTTCCTTTAATATAATCATTACTCATTTAAAGTTTTGGTAAAAAAAAAGGGTCCAGCATGAACTTAAAACAATTGTGTGTTTGCCTTAGTTCTGCTCTGAAATCAGGAAATAACAATCATAAAATGGTACATTAGAGAGAGATGAATTTACTTAAAATTCTAAACAGTGAAAGGAAGTGGTATAGAACATTATTATATGATTATATCATTATACCCTATTTCTGGAGAGAGATTGTGGACATGGTGATATGATTTTTGTGATAGAAAATGTCAGATTCATGCCATGTTTATATCTACAAAAAATGTACATATTTGGATATATTGCTAGACAATCCCTTGTTTATTATGTACAAAGGATAGATTCATATATGATTTTCCTCAAACATCTGTCTCGACTATTCATTGTGTGAAATCCGGAAGCAGTTTTCAACATTTGAATTGAATGAACATGATTGCTGTGCTGGTGCTATAAAGGGGATGCAGGCTATTATCTATGGACATGTTTCAAGAAGATTCAAGAAAAATATTACAGATTCATTTTCTTGGTGTCAGTTTATTCATTTTTATTGCCCAAGACATATACCAACTTGTACCGAGCCTTTTCAAAAATAAATGCTTACCAAGCACATGAATAACAATGGTTCAACAATCCAATTTAATTGTTGAGTTGCATCAACAGCAATCCATTTTAATTGTTGAGTTGCATCAAGAGAAATATCTAACTCAGTGATTTGTTATCTCCAGATGGAGTCAAATTGCAAGCTGTTTCTATCCAAAGTTATTTCTTGTACTGTCCTGATTATCTAGAGTTGAAGCCGAAAGATGCACTCCCTCCTTGCCTTTTTTCTTAAAACATTACTAGCTTTGTTAGGATATGAACTTATAATTATGGTGTGAATGGCAAATGTGGGCACGAAATCAGAATAATGTAAATTACTGTTCAATATTTAAAGGTCTCTTGAGTAAAAATCCTAAAGTTTAAAATGTATTCTAGTGTTTAATTTCAAGATATTATTCTGATTCTGTTATTATTTTTATTCATTCATCAACTAAAATGCTTGCTACAGTCTTGTGACAACTTTCTTGAGCCATCACTTGAAGACCTTATATTGCAATTGAAGGCAGCTCAAGAAGAGATCAGGGAAGATTTGATAGGACATCTATTGCATCATCTTAAACAGCTGGCTTCTCCTGATGATTTGGTCAATCTTTTTACTGGTTTACGAGGTAAACCTTTTTTCTGTTCTTTTCTTGCAGGTAATGCGAAATTGTTATGTGCTTTTGATGTCCTAACTTCAATTTTTTTTAGATCTGTTGCCTAGTTCTGTGAACGAAGAGAATGAGATGCCCAACACAGATGGGGTTGATAAGAAGTTTAACCAAAACAGTGTCTTGGGGCAATTTGTTCGTCGTTGTATGCTTTCTTTCAATCTCTTGTCCTTTGAGGTATGAATCTATTGTACACATTCTGTTAGTGAGATATGTTTAACCATGTTTTGTTACTTACATAGAGATATGTTTATGCTGTTTAATTTTTATGTTGTTGAAATGAATTGAATATTAAATATGTAGTCCTTGGATTTTGTAGTCAAAGGCATGTCTTAGATCTCACCTGGAAAGTGTCAAGTATAAATATCATCTCAACTCTTATGTTTAATAGTTGGTGACTGTCGGGGAAGCACCCAAAGAAGACACTTCAAATATTAATTAGACATTATTGTAATGTAAAAAGAACACAATGTAGAAGATGCTAGAACATTCTTGTGGCTGTCTGGTGGTTAGATTACTCTTATGTGAAAGGCACAATGTCAGTGCAAGGTAGAGAGAAGTCATAGATGATGCGTTACAGGTCAAGTCAGATCTGAGATGTGTCTTTTATAATGGGTGAAAAGTAGTTACATCATGAGATGGGAGGGTAAAATACCCCTTTCTGTACTTGTTGATATTCTTTTATACAATGATACATTCTTATGACAGTTATAGACCATTGCATAACAGCATGCTGTCCTGATCAACAATTCAGTTGCAAGTTTGACTATGTTGGACTGTATAGACAAGTGTCAACCCAAGATCTCCTCCCACATTAAATTCTGCCTGGTGGTTAGATTACTCTTATGTGGAAAGGCACAATGTCAGTGCAAGGTAGATAGAATTTAGAAGTCATAGATGGTGTGTTGCAAGGCAAGTCAGATCTGAGATGTGTCTCTTATAATGGGTGAAAAGTTGTTATATCATGAGATGGGGGGGTAACTGTAAAATACCCCTTTCTATACTTGTTGATATGCTTTTATACAATGATACATTCTTATGACAGTTATAGACCATTACATAACAGCATTGTATCCTGATCAACAATTCAGTTGCAAGTTTGACTATGTTGGACTGTATACAAGTGTCAACCCAAGATCTCCTCCCACATTAAATTTTTGCTTTATCGCTAAGTTGCACAAGTTTCCAGAATGGAGGAATTGGGCTGGGGGGGGGGCAACACGAGCACACCTGCACATTTTTCAGGGGAGGGTGGATGGGTGACAACAAAAATATTAAAAAATTAAAAATTCTAAAAGAAAATCCAATTTCCAAATAAAACTTTGCCCAAGGGCCAAAACAGTGCGTACTATATAGTCTGAGCTAGCAAAATGCCTAAAATTATTCTGATACAAAATACAAAATAGTATAGTAAATAGAACCCATTGCTAATAAATTTGATTCTAAAACTATGACTCTGTAAACCTGAAGGATTTCAGAGTTTTGTTCAGATAAGCATGAAGATGTTCACCTTCAAACAACAATGACTAAGCTCTGAACAACAACCACAGCTCCAATCAACAAAATATGAATCAAAATGAATGGGGGGATTGTTTTTATAAGAATTTCGAAGGTTTAGGAATTTCTTGTTGGATTTGTTTTTATTTAAAATGATGTTGTTGGTCAAGTTGGGCTATAATCGGTCCATGCTTGGCCAATTGGGTGCCAAAACAAGCCTATTTTGGAGCCCTTTTGGGCTTTCATGCACAGGATGCCCAAACAGCTCCAGATCATCCTCCATTTTGGACAGGGACAGCCTGAGAACAAGGGAACATTTCTGACATCCCCAGCCCATTGGGGATATCCCTGAACTGTCCCAAAGTCCCCTGGGATAGGGGGACTTGGGGGAGAGTTCCCCAAGGGGCTTGGATGCCTCTTCATGTAACTATGCTTTATCCTGATGCATACTAATTCTCGTCATTATCAACAACAACAAATAAAGCACGACATGCATGCTGCTTTCCTTCTCTTTTTTGTATACTGCTTGGCCATTTTCTGTTGGTTGAGGAAGCTCCTCCAACTGCAAATCCTCTACAATTTTGAATTACCAGTTGGGCCTTTTTTTGTTATGCCTTCCAAATAAGCACTGCTTTCTGCCTGGATTGGATGATTTTCAGCGATATCATTGCTGAATACTTGTATTTCAAATCCAAAGGGCTTCCCTTTCTCCTGCATCTTTTTACCAAGCAAAGTGGCTATTTTGTCAGTGACATTGCAATTTTCAGATCTGATTTTTGATCTAAAATGGGCTCAAACATCCTTGTATTCTTATCAGCAATCACATCTCTACTGTATGTAACTTAGTAGCATAATATATCAGTCTGTAAGCCTTATATTGTTCACTATACCCAGTAAATATTAACTTTATGCATTTTGCATCCAATTTTGTTCTCATTTCTTCTGGAATTAATATATATGCAGCAGAACCAAAAGCTTTAAAGTGACTAACCGGAGCTTTTCTTTGGGAGTAATAGTTTGCACTGCCTTTGTGGGAGATTTGTTTAGCAAATACATTGCAGTGTGTACTTGATCTGTATTCCAGTGGTCAAGTCAACATTGCCTGATGTATCCATGGATTCCGTTAAACAATACTACTATGCCTTGTGAATATTATGTCCTAGATTTCTTTCCTTTATTAAGCAAAAGCAGAACAGAGAACAAAACAATCACACACAATATCCATCATACAGTACAGCAATATTTTTATTGGAGAACCCTCTTGGGGAAGAAACTCCAGGATCAATTTCAGAAAATGAGTATGCTGACTAGTAAAATGCTTACAACTGTAAATCTACACTCCCTCTGGTACTTCCTGTCCATAGGGCTGCGTTTTACAATGCTTGACACTTATGGGAAACAAAGTCGAAGTCTTCCTTTTCTCAAGGGGCCATTCTTCTTCTTCTTCACTGCTCTCCCGACTGTGATCCCTTAATTGACTATCCAACGATCAATCAATTGTACAATCCTCAAACCGACTAACCCAACTCTGTTTGCAATCCCCCCTCCTATAGCCCATCTAGAAGAGTCATTGATTAAATGGTTTGCCTTCCTTCTTGCTTCAGTTACCACAACGGTTTGACTCCAACGATTTCAGTTATAAAACTATTCAACTTCCCCCGTAACTGTTGCCATTGTCTAGTCGACAAGCTCCTGCTACATATTGCCACCTAGAGAATCATCTCGTTGATACCTATCCTTAATTGACACATATTTGTCGACAAGGTCTCCTGCCAACTCTCCAATCAACATCAATCCAATTGGCCAATTACTCATCCTTCACTCTTGTTGTCAACATGCTCGCTTAGTTGACTACAACCCAGTTGACAACAATTATCGTTTCTCTTCTCTCTCAATCTTCTTTTGTTGGTTCTCCATTAGTCAACTTTTGCCTAGTTGAACTTCCTTAGTCAACTCTACCTAGTTGGTCTTTATTTCGATCCAATTTATGTTAAAAATTCAATTCCCAACACCTACACTTTACTACCTTGTGTATTTCCTTTCTTGCAATCAAATTACAACATATAGAATAAAATATACTTGCTGGAAATAAAACAGTGGAAGCAAAAATATGGAAACCAAATTTCACACAACACATAGATAATTTGCCCCTTAAAATTAACTTTTCATTCAAATTACTACCAAGCTTACAAGGGGCTCCCAAACTGGGAAAATTGCCCATTGAGAATAGAAATAGAAATGTACAACAATTACTTGCAACTCAACAACTCTGTCGTCACTGTACGACTCTGCAACTGCGACCTGTAGAAACTGTACGTGCATGTCAAGACTTGTACAACGCGTATGTACGTTCCCTTCTGCACCTGCAACCCGCGTATGTACACACCTTGTTGCACTTGTGGCCCGCGTATGTACGCGCCCTGCAATACCTGCAGTTTGCGTACAACGTTGCTCTGGCTCTGTACGACCCTATCTAAGGTTGTACCTGCTGCTGCTTCCTCCTTTGCGCTGATCAAATCTCTAGGTGAAAGTCCTTCACCCTTTCTAAGATCTCCTTGAATCACAGTCCTTCGTGATTCAATCCTTGAGAAAAATCCCTTCTTTGCTCTCTCAATGAGTCACCGACTCCAATGGATGTCTAAGGAATGTGTCTTCTCCTCTCACCTCACTTGAGATCAATGGCTAAGATTCATTTAATTCACTAATGCCAAGAACTTAGGCATTTCATTAAATTAAACTCAATTAATTATAAAAAGACATTCACTTTAATAATTCCTTTAATTAAAGTGAATTTCCAAAGTTCTAAGAGGTATTAATGACGACTTCCACATGTTAGACACAAACCAATGTGGAAGTACATGTTCGATGCTACAAACATCAACACTCCCTCTTAGCAAGGAAGGTACTTCTCGAAGAGCCACTTGGAACTGGTTTTCCCTCCAGTATTGGCATAATGTCACACACATCATCCTGCACCAAGGCATCTTGCTGTACTTGCTGGTCTACTGCCTCTTCAATGACGTTACTCATCAATGCCATGAAGTTCAGAAACTTCTTCGGAGTTCTGCTCTCTTTGAATGTGCTCGTAGGAGCCTCAACTTGC
>JASDQU011403754.1:0-27060 GCA_032191745.1 Picea mariana
CATTAATAACAAATGACTAAAAAATGCTTACAGACAGAATGGAAATAAACTAGCTAGGGCGCTAGTAGCTTATCTTTGAGAAGAGATGTGGCGACTACTGGCCTCTCAACTACCTGTTACAATGAGGCTCAAAGGCATATATATTACTGAGAAACAATGGAAAACCCTAAACATCCAAAAACCTAACCCTAGGAGATGAAACGCTAGAATATGGGCCCCATTGGGGTAAATTGGTACATCAATTTCCCGGGGTCGTAACTTTGGCATACTATCTCCATTTGACGCACATGATACATCGTTAGAAATATCTATCCGAGGACTACACTGCTGGCAACAAATATCGAGTCCGGAACAAACTCATATTCACCGCAACATTCATGCCCAAAAAATGTCGTTTAGGGCCTCAAAACAGCTTCGAAAGTTCAGGACCCGAATAACTGCTAAAAATAGTAAATTGTGCTACAATTAAGGAAACTGAAAAACTAAAAGAAACAATGGTGTGGGTCCAAGTGGAATAGGCGGGTGGCCACCAATATCCACCTGGATCACAAGGCTCAGATGTTGTTTCCGATACTTCACCCCGAAGTATTGATACTGTCAAAACCTGGACACACATCTCCGACATTCTTCAGTCCGAATCAATGAATTGTTCAGATGATTCCAGCAATAACAAGAAGGATGATTTGGCCACTAAATACAAAATCGTCATTCAAGCAGAGATGCACAAAATAGCGGCAAGGCCACGACTCCTTCCCTATTATGATATGATCAGATGGGTGCTAGACCATGTGGATATCCCGACCAGGACTATTATCAGCGAGCAGAAGGTGACGATTGAGACTTTTAGACCAGAACATTTGCAGGCAATGTATCAGCTGTCACCCACACCAAACTTCGCGTACGATACCGAGTTTATGGAAGGTTTCAAGCGGAAGGAATGCGAGCAATATGGCAGAAACTTATCCGATCTAATCAAGGATTGGGTTTCGCACCCCACAAAATTCAGGGCGGATGGTAATTGAATTTATTCAATCTCCTCCTTAGAACGATAATTCAGGTATATAGCAATGATGGCATGTAGGTTGTATGGGAAGGAGGACACCGCACACTTTTTCCTCTCATGGGTGCCTCAGATTCATACAGTCGTTGAAGGTTTTTCTTTCGACTGGGCCAAACTGTTGTCGGACAGTCTAACCAGTCGAATTACTGAATATCAAGCACAAAAGGCGAGTGGAAAAGCAACTTCATTTTTCATGTCCGCCTACATCATGGACACTATTTGTTTCATGACGCCTTTCGCTCTAATGAGCTAGAGCTGGACTCCATCTAATGCTGAGCCTATTCATGTCTATCAATCAAAAATTTGGGAGGACAAGGCCAAAGAATTCATATACGAGATTTTCAACTGGGTAATGGTACCGATGGACGTCTCCATCTTCGGTAACCCACCTCCCAGGATTTCAGATAGCATCGCGGCCAACTTGAGTAGTGTGGTTGAATGGTATGTAGAAGCGGAGTTTTCATACATCAGGGTTTTCGGGGCCTCTGTTCCCCCACATGCTCTACCACTATTCGTGTCGGATAAGCTGGTATGTCGTGAAATCGCCAGGCAAACCGTGCTCGGTGGCATAAGCAAAGAGCTTAAAGGTTTTTCGAAGAAGGTATGGCCGCCCTTCCCCATTCATTTTAATACATATTCTTTAAGATTTCGGACACGCCAAAGCCGAGGCTACGGCCTTGGAGGATTTTAAATTGGTCGACATCGAGTTTAAGAAACATGACCCACACAAGGTCATGAGTAATCACATGTCGAATTGTGGCCTGAAAAGATACGAACATGAGCATTCACCTCATGACGACATCTTCTGAGGTGTGAGATCCTATGCCGAGGTCCTAAGTCAGATTCAAGCCCTGTCGCCCGGGGAGATGGCCGATTTCTTCAAATTTCAGGAACACTAGCGGAGCTACCTTCCCCCAGTTTTACAGGGTAAGAACCCACAGACTACGGATATACAGCAAACAGAAGCCAAGGGCTCAAAAGATTCAGGTCCTGACTGGGAGGAAAATCAGGAAAAGACATAGGAAACCGGGAACCCGGAACAGGAAGCCGAGATCCCCAACCCATCAAGCAAGCCATCCACAGTTGTTATCCCAGAGAAACCATCCAAGGAAATTGACAGTCCCATCGCTTCTATCACCCCCTTACAGTTCACAAAGGGGACCCCCAACGCGGGATGGATTTTCGGCAAAGAACTAACGCCCATTACTGTAGAAGAGTTGCCTCCGAACGAATTTTTCTTCGATAAGAAGAGAAAGGTCGTTGTGAAGCAAGAGCTTTACCGAGAAGCAGGCACAGTAGCCAAAAAATTCAAAATCTTAGGCAATGGGAAGGCCATGAAAAAGGAGGAATTCGCCACTCAGATAGCAAGGACATTGGGGGATTTTGCTACAACCAACCAATATTCCGTCGGATCTCTAAAGGAACAGTTAAAGCGAAAGAACCGTTTGATCAGAACATTGGAGGCTAAGCTAGCTACAGCAGAGGAAAATACCAGAGATCAGGTGAACACAGGTCTAAAGCAAGCTAGAGCAGCAGATTAAAAGGAAATCGAGCAGCTCAGATTCAATCTCGAGAAAATACATCAGTCAGTCTAGACTAGCCAAGCACAGGTAAGCCAACAAGAAGAATTGATAAGGCAGTTACAGGTAAAGTTGAATTCTGTCGAGAGCCAGGTTATAGATATCAGGATATTCCAATCCCAAGTCATTGAGATCTGAAAAAGAGTGTCAGTAGCTTAGCAAGATTTACTTGCTAAAGTGGAAGCCATCCAAAACCATTGCCATTGACCAAGCGCTGGAAGACATTTCTTTGAGAGAAAGAGAAGTTGGGGTGGCTCAGATCGCTTTTCAAGAGGTTGTTATAGACACGACAAAAAAAGGAATGGTCAGTAGTTCCAAACTTTCCATCCCAGAGCAATCCAAAGGCAATATCTTGCTGAAGGCGTGGGAGCGTAATATATCAGAAAACAAAGAACGAGCTAAAGAAATGAGAAACTCTTGTGAAGAAACTTTCGGCTTGATAAATGAAAGTTTGTTGGATTTGGATAGCGAAAGTAGCACTGGGACACTGGGCCAGATCGATATAGCCAAGCAACTGCTCGGTATCAAGGAGAACGAGGAAAAAGAGCAGGTTGAAATATCATAGGTAAGCCAGACTGATATCGTCCAAGTGGATAAATGGTTTATAAAACCAAGTGTATAGTTATGTTCAATCATCACTGAAGACCGACGAGTAGGGGAAAGGTTGCCACAGTTAGCGAAGGATTGTTACACTTTTGAGGCAAACAACCAAACAGAGCCTTCAAAGTTGATAGCCCAATTGATCAAAAAGTGTGTCAATTGCATTGGGCAGGCGAAAGGGCAGGTGTCTGGTGTCAAATGATGACAAGTGTTATTCTGTTCTATTTCTAGGGAAAGAAGATTAAAGAAAGGAAGGTTCTCTGCTCGCATGAAAGAGGACGAAGACAAAGAAGTGAAACGCTTAAATTTCTCATTTTGTAACCGAAAACTTATGGAACAATTGAAATTCGAATGTTTAGAAGTTTGTATAAATATGCAGTTTGAAGTGAGAACAAAGGGTTGGACCTTTCTTGGCCAATTGTAATAGAGACTTTTTTCCTTTTGAAAATTAATACAAAGCAATCCGAAGATTCCTGATTCCGTGAAGACTGAGTTATGAGTTTTGTTTTCTATGTTATCTTATATTAAATTTCATTTCGCATATATATTTTTGATGAATACTTAGCTGCAATTTAGTACAACTTCTACTGTGGTGACCAACTTTTTAGTCGTCTAATCGTTTGTAGTTTTTCCTCTGTATCGGCTATCGGCAGGTACAAGACCTGTGAACTTTTTAGATCTTTATATTTTATGCTTCGTCATATTTCTTCTTGCCTTTTTCTTCTTCTGTTTACAAGGCGAGATTCTCCCTTGATAGGAGCCTCGCATTGTCGACTGCTTAATGTTTTCTCACATTTCATACATGATTCTTTAAAAAGTTAACTCAATTATGGGAGAAGGCCTTTGGTTTGTGTTCTACCTTTAATATCGGTTTCGAAAATTCTCTTTTATACGGTCAAAAATTGAAGTAGCAGTTTAAACCTTGAACTTTCTGTTCAATTTCTGTTCCTCCATGACTGTGCCCGTCGCAAGACAACCCAACATTGAACCCAGCCTATCGGATCAAACCTGCATCGCTTTGAACCTTTTTGACACTATACTTAAAACTGCCACCACCCGGGTAGAACTCGAACGTTCATGGGCCATAATTGAACTGGATATAAGTATCCAGGAACGTTTGGAAGCGAGACAGAGACAACTTAGAAATAAGCCTTAGCTTCCTTTCCTGAAGGTTGATTCTTCCCCTTTTTATCTTTTACTCACTTTTGGATGCCTAGACCCTGTACTTTCTAGCCTTAAGTACAAACTCTGGAACAACATCTTTTTGGCGTCGTTGCCGGGGAGCGAAGTTACGAAACCTTTCCCTGGGAGAACGACATTTTTGCAAGTTTCTACCCTTTGATAATGAACAAAGGGTGAACACCTTCTAAAGGCTATTTTTTATCGTTCACTTGGCGACTCCATGTTTAAGTAAACTGGCATCCGGTCGAAGGAACACCAGACAAAACCCAGATGGTAAACAGACCACGCCCGTTTTCGATCCTGAAAAAATACTGAAAACAAGAGGTTCCCTTAAGCCAATGACTGCAGTCTACCAACCCAGGTACACACAACCCAAGGCTAAGATTTCTTTTCAACCTCTAACTTTGCACGATTCCCCCCCTAAAACCCTCAACCCAACTTTAGCTCTCTCTGAAGTCAAAAATGAAATTCAGCCGACAACCTTTGGCATACATAAAGGTGAAAATCCCTCAGTAAATTTAACAATGATCGATATCCGGCTGACCATTCAATTAGATTTACCAACCTCGCCGAGTCTCGAAGAGTATACCATATACTTAGATTCCATGCCTGCGGGTTCCCCTGATTACATCTCTTGCAAATCCGAGGAACTAATTCCTCGCATCCCTTTTCACCCTTCTTCAGTTTTCTCGTCTCTCGAAGAAGCTAAAGATTCAATTTTAGCGTTCCAGAACCCTCTGTATAACGCACCGTTTTCCTATCCAATAGTATCAATGGCGGCTGTCGGAGGGGGAGGTGGAGGGGTTTTAGGAGGAGGAGGTGGAGGGGCTCCAGGAGGAGGAGGGGGGGGCCAAGTGCCGCCCCCGCCTCCCCGATTTTTACTAAAGTGACTGCCAGATATGCGCCTCTAGTCCTGCCTGCCCCTCTTCATGACCTTCCTGAAAAATACATGAAAAAATTACCTAAATTTACAGGGAAAGGGGACCTGACCACGATCGAACATATAAATTTCTTTGATCAGTTCGCAGATATCCTAGGTCTCAAACACGAAGACGTATATTCAAGGTTATTTGTTTAGACTTTCCAAGGACAGGTACGAACTTGGTTTCGAAGTCTACCTGCAGTTTCGATATTACCCTATGATGCCCTAGAAGACTCTTTTCTTAGACAATGGGGTGAAAGAAAAGACCACTTGTATTATTTGACCGAGTTCGGGACTTTAAAGAAAAAAAAATTGGAAACTATCATGGAATTCATTCAAAGGTTTAACAAGTTATATAATAAGATCCCAGTCGAAGTTAAACCATCCCAACCTGTAGCCAAGGTAACCTTTGCGGGAGCCTTCGAACCCGATTTCACACTTCTGTTGAGAGAAAGGAGAGGGGTTACCCTGACCCGAATGCAAGATGATGCCGTAGAGATCAAATCTAACATGATGGCTTCTGGCAAATTAAAAACAAAAGTAGAAACGAGAAACTGAGAAACCAAACATTTTAGGGAACAAGCGGGACCCTCAGAGCCTAGTAGATCCTCTGATGACAAAATGGATGATATGGCTAGGATAATTAAGGAGTTATCAAATAAGATTTCCAGAATGGAGCTAGATCAATCCAAGGCAAATCCATTCGTTAAGAGGGAATTTAGAAGAAACCCCAACCCTCAAAATCAACAAAGACAAATTAAAAATGAAGACCAAAAAATTCAAACTCCTTTAAAAAATGAAAATTTTATAGGAGGAAACGACCTGCAAGATTTTGAGGATCTGGAAGAAGACGTAAACGAGTTGGGTGACGATTGCACACAACCTCATTTAACCAAAGAATATTACGAGAAGTCCTTGAACATAGAGCAACCGTCAAATAAAGATGATGACATAAACAACACTGATGTTTCTACCTATCAAGAAATGACCGATTCTATAATGGATGAGGTCCAACATAAGTACAACCTGAGACCTAAAAACAAACTTGTGTCGACTCCTCAACCCAAGAAAATTCTTCCTAGAGGTGAAATATACGAGCCCGCCCCAAAAGAGACCGAGATACCTAATAGCAAAATAAAAGGGGTAGACTGGCAGAATCCCAAAGTAAAGGAGGTTGAGACCCCCAAAAAAAAAACTAAGACAGATGAAACACATATACTGGTAAATAAACTCACGGAAAATAAATCAACATAAACAAATAAGTTAGAAAAGAAGGAGTCTGAGGTTTCAACCAGAGAAACAGACAAAGGTGGGGGAGGTTTCAGCCTTGAAAATGAGATAAATAAGATCAAAATACCAATCCCTCTGGTCGAATTAGCAAAGAATCCTGTGTATCGAAAGCAGATAACCAAAATGACAGGTTTTTCGGATCTAGAAAGTCACTCCAACGTGATAAACTTGGAAGATGATAAGCCTAATATCACTTTTGGTCCACATTTCGAGAGCACCAGAGACATCGTCGCTCCCTTTTATATAACCTTGAATGTGCATGATCGACTGTTGCATAACTGCATGCTAGACTCTGGAGCCTCACATAATGTGATGCCCAAGTCTATTATGGACAGACTAGGCCTCAAGATCACCAAGCCTTATGGAGATCTCTACTCTTTCAATTCAAGGAGAGTTAAGTGCATGGGTATGATAAAAGATTTAGTAGTCACTCTTGCACAGGTCCCAGTGAAAAGCGTCCTGATGGATGTAGTTATCGCCGATATACCTCCGAAGTATGACTTGCTACTATCCAGGTCATGGGGAGCCAAACTTGGGGGGTCTCTTCAACTAGACATGACCTACGCCATGATTCATGTGTTTAGTGGACAATTTACTCGGCTATACAGGGAAATGAGGTTAGCATACACAGTGAGCGACCCACAGAATCCTAACAATTTTCCCATTTATGTTGCCAATCAAGATCTAGGGAATTGTATTTTGTCTTTTGACGATGGTGTAAATAACTGTACAGAAGAGAATTACATAGATGAAAATGAATCAGGAAAGATAGACGAAAATATGTATAGCACTGGAATTTGGAAAATGTTTTTTTACGGTGCCTTGTCTTATGAAGGAGCAGGTGCAGGACTACTGTTTGTAGAACCTGAAAATGAATTTGTTATTCCTTTCTCTTACAGGCTTCAGTGGGATATAGACTACACCAATAACGTATGTGAGTATGAGGCTCTATTCTTAGGGTTGGAAGCTGCCAGGAAGTTGAACATAAAGAACTTGGAAGTATACGGAGATGCAGAGTTGATAGTAAAACAGATAAATCGACAATACCATGCCAAACACCCAAGATTGAGATCTTACAGGAATTGCGCCTAGGATTTAATAAAAAAATTATTCTCGTCGGTAAATGTTCATTTCATCCCACGCGCTGAAAACCTGCAAGCCAATTCATTGGCCAAAGCAGCCTCAACGTTTGCCCTCCCTACAGCTTTCAAACTAAGGTACCACATAGAGGTGATGAACAGACCTTCCATACCAAACAACATCCAACACTGGCAAGTGTTTGAGGATGACGAACAAATCAGGAAGTTCCTCGAAATGGTGGATGACTTCGTCGAAACTCACATTGACCAGGAAAACCAAAACGACCACACATGGATCATGCAAGAGGGAGAGGATCCTTAGGGGTTCCAGGAAATGATTGCTAATCATCGCATGTTGCTTTTAAAGAACAATCAGATTCCAAAGGGACTAATCCCTCTAGAGAGACTGTTCGACCAAAATGATATGCCCTTAAAATCTGCTTTGCAACCCCAACCAGAAGAGGTTGAAGACTGCGACATAGGGACCAAAGAGGAGCCTAGGATAGTAAAAATATCAAAGAATCTCCCTCCTGAGACCAAAAGTAAATATGTTGATCTACTCAAGCAGTATAAAGACGTTTTCGCTTGGTCATACGAAGAGCTCAGAACCTATGACACCACTATGATTGAACACAATATACCCCTAAAGCCTGGTGTCAAACCTTTTAGACAAAAACTCAAACAAATCAATCCTATTTTATTGCCTGTGGTCGAAAGGGAATTCAAAAATCTCCTGGACGCAAAAATAATCGTACCACTGAGATACTCCGACTGGGTAGCAAACCTGGTCCCGGTTAGAAATTAAAGTGGGGAGATCAGACTGTGTGTTGATTTTAGAAATCTAAATAAGTCCTCCCTTAAAGATAATTACCCTCTACCCAAAATGGATCACATTCTAGAAAAAGTAGTTGGGGAAAATAGGATGTCGATGATTGACGGTTTTTTCGAGTACAATCAAATTGTTGTCAACGAGCACGATAAAGAAAAAACAGCCTTCACCACCCCTTGGGGTACATTTATGTATGACAAGATGCCTTTTGGTTTAATGAATGCAGGTGCTACTTTCCAACGTGCTATGGATATAGCTTTCATCGACGAAAGGGACAAATTCGAGGTTATCTATCTTGATGATCTTACCGTTTTTTCTAAATTTGATGAAGATCATCTGATACATCTCAAGCAGACGTTTCAAAAATGCCGCAGGTTTGGTTTGTCCTTAAACCCCAAAAAGTCTCACTTTTCCATGCAAGAAGGTAAACTCTTGGGCCATATTGTGTCTCGAGATGGAATTAAAATTGATCCTAAGAGGGTTGAAGCTATAAACACGATAAATATCCCTAGGAATTTAAAAGAGATTCAGTCATTCTTAGGAAAAACAATTTTTTTGAGGAGATTTATCCCAAACTTTGTTGAAATCATGAAGTTGATCATAGATATGCTAAAGAAGAACAACGAAGTGAAATGGACAGCAGAGGCCAAAGCATCGTTTGCACGCATCAAGAAGGTTATAAGCGAGGCACCCGTACTGGCAAGCCCTGATTATCTAAAGGATTTTCTGATTTTCTCGTTCGCCTCCGAACACACACTTGCCGCGGTACTCCTCTAGAAAAATGAAGAAGGTTTCGAGCAACCAATAGCCTTTATTAGTAAAAGTCTTAGAGACACTGAACTCAGATACGATATAATGGAAAAGCAAGCATATGTTATGGTGAAGGCGTTAAAGGCTTTCAGAACCTACGTGTTACATTCCAAGGTAATTGTGTACGTACCCACCAGTTCCGTAAAAGACATTTTGGTTCAGTCCGACATTGATGGGAAAAGGGGACGGTGGCTTGCTAAAATTCAAGAATTCGACCTGGAGATAAAACCAACGAGACTAGTAAAAGGACAAGGTTTGGCTAAGCTCTTAGATGAATCAAATTTCAGAGCCCTCGAAATAAATGGCCTACAGGGATGTGAAGAGTGTGTGGACATGAACAAGCTCAATGAACAAATAACTGCAATCATAATCGAGGAGAAGTTTTCCTCATCCGATTGGTATAAAGACATAGTGTCCTACCTGTTGACCTTGAAATGCCCGAGTGACTTATCCCCATCTAAAGCCAGGACGCTTAAGTTGCATGCGGTGAAGTACTGTATATCCGAAAGCCAATTGTATTGGAAAGACCCACCAGGCTTCATGTTGGTCTGTTTAGTTGAATCAGAAACAGAGAAGGTCATAAACGAATTTCACGAAGGAGTGTGCGGAGGACATCACGCCTGGAGGGAAATGACTTATAAGATCCTAAGGGCAGGATATTATTGGCCCAAACTATTCTCAGACGTCAACGCCAAAGTCAGAGCCTGTAACCCTTGCCAATTGTTCGCAGGCAAGCACAAACTCCCAGCGCTACCGTTGGTTTCGGTCAAAACGGAAGCCCCTTTTCAACAATGTGGACTAGATTTTATAGGCGAAATTAACCCTCATTCTAGCGCTCAACATAAATGGATCCTGACTGCTATAGATTACTTCACCAAATGGGTGGAGGCTATTCCAACTAGAAAGGCAATGGATTCGGTGGTTATGGATTTCCTAGAAGAGAACATTTTGTCTAGATTCGGCTGCCCTCGAAAGATAGTCACAGATAATGCCCAGGCATTTAAATCTATGGCTATGGTCAGCTTTTGCCAAAAGTACAATATCGTGCTCGGTCATTCCATGACATATTACCCCTAAGGAAATGGGTTAGCCGAGTCTTCAAACAAGAGTCTAATCACTATAATTAAGAAAGTGTTGAGTGAAAACAAAAAATCTTGGCATGTGCATTTGAAATACACGTTGTGGGTGAATCGGATAGGTACAAAAAAATCTATCGGCACTTCTCCTTTCCAAATGGTATATGGGACCGACATAGTATTACCTATAAATCTAGCGCTCCCTGTAATGAAACTTTGGCAAGATGAGAAAGAAAAACCAAATCATATCACAAGAATAATAAACCAACTGATCGAAGTTCAACAACATAGGGCCAAAGTGGACGAAAGGCTGCAGAAATACCAGGACAACATGAAAGCGTTATTCGATCGTAAGGCCAAGGACAGAGAATTTATCCCCGGCGATGTGGTTTTGAAATGGTATACTAGGAAGGAAGACTCGGCAAAACATGGTAAATTTGATCATATCTGGTATGTACCATTCAAAGTCACAGCTCCTGAAGGAAAAAATTTGTTTCTATTAGAGACTTTGGACGGTAAAATCCTCGACACCCCTATCAACGGGTGTTATTTAAAGCACTATATGCAATAGATGGTTTCCAAAATCTCCACTGTGTATATCGGTTTGTGTTTTCTTTTTATTTCATAATTTTTCTTTGGTAAGTCTACTTTCATCACAAATAAAATAGGTCAGTGTTTTTCTAGAAGTAGGGATACGAAATTTTCAACGCATTCAGCTCTTTTTAAGCCCTGATACTCTTCGTGTTGTTCCCTTACAGGATCCCGGCTTGCAGCCCAAACGAGCGAAAGGAATAAACATACGATCATATATCGGAGAATCAATTCGCCGAAAACAGGTGATAGAAAAATTTTCTGTTATTTTAGAAGAGAACGAAATGGTAAGGCAAAGGTACGAATTACAGAGATGTCTGTATTTCAAACGAATGTCGCTAAAGTGCCATGACGGTCTCATAAGTATGATGTTTTTGATTGATATGTCATTAAAAGAACGACTTCTTACTTTGGGTCCTAAAAGTTTCACCTAGATAAAGATAAGAGGTAATTAAAATAAGCAGAGAGAGTAAAGCATCTCTGAGAAAGGGTTCCAAGAGTCAGGTTTAATCCACAACCCCTGTATTTCGAATTCCAGACCTTTCTCCGTTGCCCTTTTTCTATCCTCGGATTTACCTTCTTAAAAAATCAAACACCTTTCCGGGGTTCCCACAGAGGAAGAAGAGGTTATGTTTTAGCTTTGGAAGCTGGAAAACAGATCTTAGAAAGTAAGCCAACCCTCATAACTCCTCAGTCTCCTACTAAACAAAGTTATGCGTAGGTTGATCCTGACTCTTCTAGGTTTTTTTAACAGTTTTCGAAGGATTGAGGCTTGCTCGAAGGAAGACCCCTGGAAGTAATTTTTCCCATTTTCCCTGCGGGCTAAGGTGTTTTGAAAGTTAAGAGAAGTTTGGTCCCGAGTAATCAAAGCAAGTTGACAGACCTCCACTGTGAATATTACACAGATATCATCCCTGGTATACCTTATACAAACTAATTGCCCCCACTTTGTGTTTCAAAAAGTAAAATATAAGACAGATGGTGAAAGGAAATTCATATTTGATTGCCCCCATCTAGTCCAAGGAGACGATGAAAGGAAATTCATAAATGATTGCCCTTGTCTCAGCATTTAAATGCATAATTATGATTCGAAGTGGTGAAAGGAAATTCAGTAAAAAGGGCCAGATAACTTCACTGGGGTATTGAACAGGCTCACTGGCAGTGAAGCAATATCTAAGATATCTGTAAGGCTGTCGTACATAAATTTCACTCTACTTTGGTAACCAGCCTTTTCGAGACCGGATCTGCATCCCAAGTTCATACATGACTCCCCGATTAAAAGCATGGAATTTACTTCGTTTGATGCAAGCCAAAACTCACAAGAGCTGCTGAATTTCCTAGGACTGTTTTGATTATCTTAAAGCAGCCCTGAATTCAGTATCGAGAAGGAGAAAGTCATCGAAAGGGCTGGAACTGAGTTTAGAACGCATTTGAATTTTGAAAAGCTTTTCAGAAGTGAAGACGAAATCTCTTTTTTCCCTCTGTATCCCCTTCCTAAAACAAGTTTCATAGAAATAAACCAATGACACCATTTAACCAATACAGGCATGTGGTCCACTGTTCTTCCCATCTTGCAGGAAGACGGGATCCCTAGTTGGAGCCTATGTTGGAGCCGCCTTTTCCGAGTGGTCGAAATATAATTCTTAAAATCAAAAGTTGGTTTTCAGACTATCTTTTACCTTATGATATTTACCCACTAAAAGCCTCAATACCCCGACATGTGAAGTGGCGATGGTCGTTATAGTCCTAAATCACCGTCACTTAACCGTTAAGCAAGTTTATCACTTTTATTACCTCATGCTATCATGCTTCGGGAGTTGCAAGTTGCATGGTTTCCAAACTCCGATATGCGAAGTCGTGAAACGGTTCCAAAAGTTACCCCGGTTAGTGTCAAGAGTAAATCCTTTAAACCTGGCTTAAACATTATCGTGCTTTCACGACTCAGTGATCGCTCCCTCCAAAAGCTGCATCTTCGCGACTCTAATCCACTAAGTCGCGATTTCCTTCTTTAGACATGGATTAACTAAAAGCTTGGGCAATGTCACGGGTAAAAGGCTAAATCGCGTCATCGCGATTTCGGGTTTTTGGACTCCAAGACTAGGAATGAAATCATTCGAGACGGCGAACACCGAAAAGAGGTTTCAAGGGATGAAAGTACAAAATTGAAGGGACTAACTGAATTAATTAATGCCTTAAAGGACCTTTAACATACACAGTCTACGGATGTGATTTTTGAATGTTTCCACATTTCTTTATTATCACAAATCTTTTAAACATTTATGGCATTGATTTGAATCTTAACAAGTTAATGGAAAATAAGATCTTGTGCCACGCCCAAATCTTTCCATTAAACGACATGACCGTTCTGTTAGCAAGGACTCATGCAAAGTTGAAAGATCAAAGCAAGGGAGTTTTTTTCATTATTTCAATTTTATTTCTATTTTGCGCGCAGAGCTTTTTCATCAGGATAACTTCTGTCTGTATTTACATTTCTTACTACAGAAGATCTAAGTACAGAGTCCTCTATCATGGCTCCACGAAAAGCGTCCAAGGCGGTTGCCGAGAGTTCAGGTCAGGGCTCAGATGATGTTTCCGATACTTCACCCCGAAGTATTGATATTGTCAAAACCTGGACATACATCTCCGACATTCTTTAGTCTGAATCGGTGAATTTTTCAGATGATTCCAGCGATAATGAGAAGGATGATTTGGCCACCAAATAAAAAATCATCATTCAAGCAGAGATGCACAAAATAGCGGCAAGGCCACGACTCCTTCCCTATTATGATATGATCAGATGGGCGCTAGACCATGTGGATATCCCGACCAGGACTATTATCAGCGAGCAGAAGGTGACGATTGGGACTTTTAGACCAGAACATTTGCAGGCAATGTATCAACTGTCACCCACACCAAACTTTCTGTACGATGCCGAGTTTCTGGAAGGTTTCAAGCGGAAGGAATGCGAGCAATATGGCATAAAATTGTCCGATCTGATCAAGGATTGGGTTTCGCACCCCACAAAATTCAGGGTGGATGGCAATGTAATTTATTCAATCTCCTCCTTAGAACTGCAATTCAGGTATATAGCAATGATGGCCTGTAGGTTGTATGGGAAGGAGGACACCACACACTTTTTCCTCCCATGGGTGCTTCTAATTCATATAGTCGCTGAAGGTTTTTCTTTCGACTTGGCAAAACTATTGTCAGACAGTCTAACCAGTCGAATTACCGAATATCGAGCGCAGAAGGCGAGTGGGAAAGCAACTTCATTTTTCATGTCTGCCTACATCATGGACGCTATTTGTTTCATGACGCTTTTCCCTCTAATGAGTTGGAGCTGGACTCCATCTAATGTTGAGCCTATTCATGTCTATCACTCAAAACTTTGGGAGGACAAGGCCAAAGAATTCATATACGAGATTTTCAACTGGGTAATGGTACCGATGCACGTCTCCATCTTCAGTAACCCACTTCCCAGGATTTCAGATAACATCGTGACCAACATGAGTAGTGTGGCTGACTGGTATGTAAAAGCAGAGTTTTCATACATCAGGGATTTCGGCGCCTCTGTTCCCCCGTATGCTCTACCACTATTCGTGTCGGATAAGCTGGTATGTCGCGAAATCGCCAGGCAAACCGTGCTCAGTGACATAAGCAAAGATCTCAAAGGTTTTTCGAAGAAGGTATGGCTGCCCTTCCCCATTCATTTTAATACATATTCTTTATTATATTTCGGACACGCCAAAGCCGAGGCTACGACCTTGGAGGATTTTAAATTGGTCGACATCGAGTTTAAGAAACATGACCCACACAAGGTCGTGAGTAATCACATCGCGAATTGTGGCCTGAAAAGATACGAACATGAGCATTTGCCTCATGACGATATCTTCCGAGGTGCAAGATCCTATGCTAAGGTCCTAAGTCGGATTCAAGCCCTGTCGCCCGGGGAGATGCCCGATTTCTTCAAATTTCAGGAACATCGACGGAGCTGCCTTCCCCCAGTTTTACAGGGTAAGAACCCACAGACTACGGATATACAGCAAACGGAAGCCAAGGGCTCAAAAGATTCAGGTCCTGACCGGGAGGAGAATCAGGAAAAGACAAAGGAAACTAGGAACCCGGAACAGGAAGCCGAGATCCGCAACCCATCAAGCAAGCCAGCCACGGTTGTTATCCTAGAGAAACCATCCAAGGAAATCGACAGTCCCATCGCTTCTATCACCCCCCTACAGTTCACAAAGGGGACCCCCGACGCGGGATGGATTTTTGGCGAAGAACTAACGCTCGTTACTGTAGAAGAGTTGCTCCGAACGAATTTTTCTTCAATAAGAAGAGAAAGGTCGTTGTGAAGCAAGAGCTTTACCGAGAAGTGGGAATAGTAGCCAAAAAAATCAAAATCCTAGGTGATGGGAAGGCTATGAAAAAGGAGGAATTTTCCACTCAGATAGCAGGGACGTTGGCGGCTTTTGCTACAACCAACCAATATTCCGTCGGATCTCTAAAGGAACAGTTAAAGCGGAAGAACCGCTTGATTAGAACATTGGAGGCTAAGCTAGCTACAACAGAGGCAAATGCCAGAGATCAGGTGGACACAGGTCTAGAGCAAGCTAGAGCAGCAGATCAAATGGAAATCAAGCAGCTCAGATTCGATCTTGAGCAAATACATCAGTCGGTCTAGACCAGCCAAGCACAAGTAAGCCAGCAAGAAGAATTGATAAGGTAGTTATAGGTAAAGTTGAATTCTTTCAAGAGCCATGTTATAAATATCGGGATATTCCAATCCCAAGCCATTGAGATCCGAAAAAGAGTGTCATTAGCTCAACAAGATTTACTTGCTAAAGTGGAAACCTTCCAAAACCATTGCCAAACCATTGACCAAGCGCTGGAAGACATTTCTCTGAGAGAAAGAGAATATGGGGCGGCTCGGGTCGCTTTCCAAGAGGCTGTTATAGCCACGACAAAAAAAGGAATGGTCAGTAGTTCCAGACTTTCTATCCCATAGCAAACCAGAGGCAATATCTTGCTGAAGGCGTGGGTGCGTAATATATCAGAAAATAGAGAACGAGCTAAATAAATAAGAAACTCTTGTGAAGAAACTTCCGGCTTGATAAATGAAATTTTGTTGGATCTGGATAGGGAAAGCAGCGCTGGGACACTGGGCCAGATCGATATAGCCAAGCACCTGCTCGGTATCAAGGAGAACGAGGAAAAAGAGCAGGCTGAAATATCACAGGTAAGCCAGACTGATATCGTCCAAGTGGATAAATGGTTAATAAAACCAAGTGTACAGTTATGTTCAATCATCACTGAAGACCGACGAGTAGGGGAAAGGTTGCCACAGTTAGCGAAGGATTGTTACACTTTTGAGGCAAACAACCAAAGAGAGCCTTCAAAGTTGATAGCCCAATTGATCGAAAAGTGTGTCAATTGCATTGGGCAGGCGAAAGGGCAGGCGTCTGGCGTCAAATGATGACAAGTGTTATTCTGTTCTATTTCTGGGGAAAGAAGAGTAAATAAAGGAAGGTGCTCTGCCCTCATGAAGGAGGACGAAGACAAAGAAGTGAAACACTTAAATTTCCCATTTTGTAACCGAAAACTTCTGGAACGATTGAAATTCGAATGTTTAGAAGTTTGTATAAATATGCATTTTGAAGTGAGAACAAAGGGCTGGACCTTTCTTGGCCGACTGTAATAGAGACTTTTTTCCTTTTGAAAATTAATACAAAGCAATCCGAAGATTCTGGATTTCGTGAAGACTGAGTTATGAGTTTTGTTTTCTCTATTATCTTATATTAAATTTCATTTCACATATATATTTATGATGAATGCTTAGCTGCAATTTAGTACAACTTCTACTATGGTGACCAACTTTTTAGTTGTTTAATCATTTGCAGTTTTTCCTCTGTATCGACTATCAACAGGTACAAGACTTGTGAACTTCTTAGATCTCTATATTTTATGCTTCATCAGATTTCTTCTTGCCTTTTTCTTCTTCTGTTTACAGGGCGAGATTCTCCCTTGATAGGAGCCTCGCATTGTCGACTGCTTAATGTTTTCTCACATTTCATACATGATTCTTTAAAAAGTTAACTTAGTTACGAGAGAAGGCCTTTGGTTTGTGTTCTACCTTTAATATCGTATTCGAAAATTCTCTTTTATACGATCAAAAATTGAAGTAGCATTTTAAACCTTGAACTTTCTGTTCAATTTATGTTCCTCCATGACTGTGCCCATCGCAAGACAACCCAACATTGAACCCGACCTATCGGATCAAACCTGGATCGCTTTGAGCCTTTTTGACACTATACTTAAAACTGCCATCACCCGAGTAGAACTCGAATGTTCATGGGCCACAATTGAATTGGATATAAGCATCCAGGAACGTTTGGAAGTGAGACAGAGACAACTTAGAAATAAGCCTTAGCTTCCTTTCCTGAAGGTTGATTATTCCCCTTTTTATCTTTTACTCACTTTCGGATGCCTAGACCCTGTACTTTCTAGCCTTAAGTATAGACTCTGGAACAACAACGTCTTTGAGCATTTGTTTGGGTAAAGGGGGGTTTGATACACATGTTTGGGTAACTTGATTATTAGACGTGATTGACATTGCTATGATTCATGTGACTTATGAGCCCATGGAGGGTGTACTTGTTTTTGCTGCAGGACCATGCCCTACGGACAGGTACATATGGGGAGACGATTAGTTCAAACCTCCATGGGGCTAAAATCACACCAGATGGATGTTGTGACCCCATCCATGAGCAGAAGGAAACCAGATGCTTGCACTAGAGAAGAAGAAGGATGTTCCACCAGAGACACTTTGGCAGGCCTAGACCTAGGGGGGTCTTTCCCTTCCACCATGACGTTGGCCCTTGAAGGCCCCTGACGTCATCATATTGAGCCTTGACGTCATCTAGTTGGGGTTTTGGCATGAGGACGGCTTGGTTGGCACATGTGGCAACTTTTGAGTCCTTTTGAGGCATAACGTTCCATGATGGGGCCTACCTTCACCCTAGGAGGGGCATGATGTCATCCCTAAAGACAAATTAGAGTTTTGAATTGTTCATTTTATGTAAGACTGGATTTTTGATGGAAACTGGCCATGTCGGCCTTTTTTGGCCTAAAATGTAATTAAAGGTCATTGGTATTGTCTAAATAGAGAGTTAAAACTGTCATTTTTTCATCATCTTTCACTCACACAAGTGTGAGATCTAAAATTCGGCCCTCTTTAAGGGTGATTGGCTGAAATTAACTAGTGCACAACTTTTTGGAGAGGCTATTTTTGGTGTATTTTGGCATTTTCATGGTGGAAAGTCTTCAACGAGGGTTTTGTGGCTAGATTATTCTTGATGAAGTAAGTAAAATATGCAATTCTTCGTTTATTTTGAATGGTTATGGTACATTTACTTATTCATTTCTAGTTTGAAACCCTAGGAGAAAAGCACATGTTATTGTCCTTTTCTTTATAATTTTTCACCTGCTTGATTTTGCTAGAGAACATTTCCTTTGAAGAATACACTAGAGCCCTACCCTTGTAGCACTCTAGTAGCATTGCTTCATTAGCTTCATGCATTTCATTTCAAGCTTGATCTAAAGAAGAAGGAAAACGTTATGGCCTAGGGTTACCTACTTTCTAGCATTTTTTCCTTCTGGGATTTTAGATATTGTGGCCTTAGGTTACTAACACCTCAATCATCTTACCCTTCCTTTAGTTCATCCATTATCATTTGTTTTTATCCTCTAAGAATTGTTGCTGCAAACTTTGACTCCATTACCCTAAAAGGCACTAGTTCACACCTTGCAAGTGATTGATTGACCAAAACAACTCTTAAACCATTTTCCCTAAGACTTTTATTAACTATTTCTAACTTTAGATTAGACTAACTTGCTAACTAATTTTCTATTGTTGCAAAATATTGCTACATCCATCTATAATAGCAACAAATTCATCCTAAAAGCAAGACTAAAAGTTGATTATACATTACCATTATTGCTTCTGACAACTATTATTATTTTGTCAATCTTAGGCTATTATTTCTTGTCGTTTTTGAAGCATTATTGAGGCATAATTGTGTAGTTGTTGCTAAATACACATTGTTGTTATAAATATTTGTATTGCTTCAACTTTTATATCAACTTGTTTGTTTTTATCAAAAGTCTATGGTTTTATGAAGCACTAACATCATATGGTACTTGCAAATATAATCTTTTCTTGTTGTCTCATTATGGGTAGGAACAGTTAAATATTATTTTGCTTCATCTCATTAAAACCCTTAGAACTTTTGATTAGAGTGAGCTGTGAGAGGGGTGGCACTTTCTTAATACTTTTGCCTTAGCCTTCTTAAATCCTCAGGTCACCGGGAACATCTCCCCTGGGGTACTACTCCTAAATAGAAAAAGTTGTCTTATTAAGGTGACAGTGATAGGACATCATCCTTGTTACACCAATTTAGTATTCACTTGCCTTTGGCTTTGAGCAAGTACAAATTGCGCAATAACATTTTTCCAGGCACCGTTGTCGGGGAACATTGAGTCAATTTTCCTCAAAAACGACACTTTTCGGTAAGCCTTTCCTCAAAATCCTTTATCTTACAAATCTTACCTGGTGACTCCACTGAGGGTGATCCCCTCATATTTTTGGTAATCTTATGAAGATGGTCTGGTGACTCCACTAATGATGACTCGTAGAGGATGTCAATATACACTCTATCTTCCTCCTATCTCAGTCATCCCTGTGGCTTCTCCTAAATGGTCTCCCGAAGAACTTTTTGGTCCTTTGTACCCGGCTAACACCCAAGGTGGATTACATGATCTCCCAGAAGAAGTCGATTCTTGGATACCTAAATTCCTGGAAGAAGTAGGATCTTATGGCAACTGACATTGGACTAAATTTTGTGAGGGTTATGAATTCCATCAATCGGGAAAGGAACACCCTGACACGTTTATGAGACTTTTCTTGAACTCGCTCACTGGTAGTGCCAGAAACTGGATCAATAAACTCCCAAGTGGAAGCCTCAAAACCCCCGAAGATTTGAAACATGATTTCATGAAGAGATGGTGTAAAGAAGTATGGCCTCTTTTTATTCTCAATACCTTGAAGTTTTCAAATGAACCGATGAATATGTTAGGGAATTAAATGAATGGTTCAACACTCTCATTAGCAAACTTTAGCCCAACTTTCACCCAAAGAGTGATATTCTCCAACATTACCTGAACTCCTTAGAAGGAACTTTACAATTTACCCTCAAGAATCGATTACCTACAAGCCTAGAAGAGCACAAGAGGTTGCTTGCCAAATTGAGGAGAACCTTAAGTTCAAAAATTCCATCCATCAGGTCAACCTCTTAAACAATGATGAGATCTAGTAGCTGAATGAGGAAAGTATGGAAGGGTTGAAGAATGACCTCCCAGAGATTCTAGAGGTAGAAAATAGTACTTTCCCTAGGAAATGGAGCACGTGTTTCTCAAACATGAAAGATGATTCCTTGTTTTCACAACAAAATGAACCTCCCGAGGATTTGAAACCCACTCAAAATACCTTTAGAAGCCTTGAGGTTGAAGACATTGAATACTCACCTTCACAGATCGACGAGGAAGATGATTGTGAAGAGGAATTCCCTGTTGTCTACCAGGTTGGGAGCATGGGAACAAAATATGGAGAACTTGCACATTTTTATGTTACCGTCCAAATCAATGATTTCCTTCTCCATAATTGTGTGTTTGACCCAGATACCCCTAGAAGCATTATGATCGAAAGGGTTATGCACCAACCAGGTCACAATATATCACAACCAAACACGCAAGGTGGTTTTACATGAGGCATCATCAAAGACCTAAGTATTTCCTTCCATGCTTGCCCTGATGCCCCTTTCAAAATTGATGTAATAGTGATAGACACTCTAAGCAACTGGGGAATTCTACTCCGTAAAGACTTGATAGATAAATTGACTGGGAGATTCCAAGACCAAGGGTCCAAAGCTATCATACCTCACCCCAGAGGAGGATTCTTTAGCCTTCACAAAGAACCCATCACATGTTGCCTTATTGAAACTCCTGAAGAACCCGATAATCAGCTCCTCTGTGTAAACAATGGGATTGAAAGTTGGTTTGTCCAAGGAGGAAATTCAGAGGATGAGCTTAGAAAAACACCTAGGGGAAAATGGACTTTGGAATTTGATGGTGCTCATTCAAGTTTTGGTTCAGGAGCAGGCATTGTCCTGATAGCCCCATCCAAGGAAACTTTTTTTTACTCCTATAGACTTGAATATCATTGTACAAACAATGTTGCTAAGTATGAAGCTTTGATTATAGGCCTTAGCTTAGCAATCGACAAAGGTGTCACACACTTGAAGGTTATATGAGATTCAGACTTAATAGTATCACAATGTTGTTAGACTTTGCTGCAAAGAATGAAAGATTGAAAAGGTACTGCGACTTCGCAAGATCCATTGCAAAATCCTTTGAGGTAGTGTCAATCGAAGCAGTTCCCAGAGAAGAAAACTATGTGGCAAATGCCTTAGCTGTCTCGGAATCCACTTTACAACCTTGTGATGGCCCCCTCCAAAACTTGTGAAAAATGGAAGTCTTATTTAGACCATCAATCCCTGATAACTTGGAGCATTGTCAAGTCTTTGATGATGATAATCAAATCCTTAGATTCATGGAAAAACAATAGAAAATTCACCAATTCACAAGTAAACTTCCTAGCTGATTCCATGGACCTAGACGTAGTAAACTTGCAAAATAACACTTTGTCGAAAGGGTGTGTCCCTTTAGAACACCTCTTTGATAGACACGATGTTTACAAAGGAAAAACCCCCAAGAAACAAATAGATGAAGCCTTAGAATTCAACATCGGCACCAAGATAGATCCAGTATTGGTCAAAATAGGGAAAGGTACTACGGAAAAGGAAAGGAATGAGATACTTGACCTCATAAGAGAATTTAAAGATACCTTTGCTTGGAATTATGATGAACTGAAAACTTATAGGGGTGATGTCATCCAACACGCCATACCTTTGACAGAAAGAACTAAACCTTTCCGAAAAAAGCTAAGACATATTAACCTGAAGTTGGAAAGCCAGATAAAAAAGGAAATCCAAAAGATGGTGGATGTTGGTATCATAGATCCCATTAGATATTCATCATGGATGTCAAATTTGGTAGTTGTCCGAAAGAACAATGGTGACATTCGCTTATGCGTAGATTTTTGAAACCTTAACTAGCTATCTTTGAAAGACAACTACCCCATCCCAGATATGAAACATTTATTACAAAGGGTTATAGGGGCAGGCATGATGTCCATGCTAGATGGATTTTCTGGATACAACCAAGTGTTACTCAAAAGAGAAGATCAACTTAAAACAAAATTTACCACACTATGGCGAACATTCATGTACTTAAGAAAGCCTTTAGGCCTTATGAATGCGGGTGCAACCTTTCAAAGAGCGATGGAATTTTCTTTTAGGGATCTCATTCAGAAAATCATAGAAATTTACCAAGATGATCTCACAGTCGTATCCAAGGAAAGAAAAGACCACATATCTCACCTCATAATTGTCTTTGAAAGATGTAGAAAGTATGTATCTCCTTGAACCCTAAGAAGTCTGTTTTCGGGATAGATAAGGGAAAGCTATTGGGACACATAGCCTTAGAGGGAGGAATTTCTATAGACCCAGACAGGATCCAATCTATCAAATATGTACGCCCCCCAGCTAACAAAAAATCCCTACAATCATTTTTCGGAAAAATAAACTTCATTCGAAGAGTTGTCCCAAACTTTGCCGAAAGAATAAAACCCATGAGTGCATTACTTAAAAAGGACACGACATTCAGGTGGGATGACAAGGCCATTAAATCCTTTAAGATAATCTCCCAAGCCCCAGTTCTACTTAGTCCTGATTATTCACAGGATTTCATGATATTCTCTTTTGCCTCTCAAGATACCATCACAGGTGTCTTGTTGCAGAAAGATGTTGACGACCATGAACACCCCATTGCATTCATGAGTAAAGTCTTTAGGGATTCATAGCTGAATTATTCAATTACTGAGAAACAGGTTTACGCTTCGGTAAAATCCCTTAAGCATTTTAGAAACTACGTGGGTTACAATAATATTAAGGCTTATGTCCCTTACCCAACAGTAAAAGATGTTTTATCACAACAAGATTGTATGGGTACTAGGGGTAAGTGGGTTTCCAAGATCCAAGAATACGATTTAGAAATAAAATCCACCAAGATTGTGAAGGAACAAGGGTTGGCCCAAATGCTGACTGAAAGCAACCAAGAAGCCATACAAATGGGAGAGAGCAAACAAATAAACGTGGTAGTGAGTGAGCTAGAACATGATGAATGGTATTTCGACATAATATACTACCTTGAGAATTTATCGTGCCCAGACCATCTAGTAGACTATAAAAGAAGGGCCCTGAGACTTAAAGCTATGAAGTATTGTTTAACTGAGAATGGCCTTGGATGGAAGGACCTGGATGAAGTTCTCCTTAGATGTGTGAACTAAGAAGAAACCAATAGGTTGTTGAAGGAATGACACATAAGATCTTAAAAGTTGGATATTATTGGCCAACATTGTTCGTTGATACTCACCGATATGTCCGATCATGCCAACCTTGCCAATACTTTACTGGTAAACAAAAGCTCCCGACGCAACCTTTGAAACCCGTGGTAGTAGAAGCTCCTTTTCAACAATGGGGATTAGACTTTATTGGAGAGTTTAAAGACAATTCGAGTAACGGTTACCGATGGATTTTGACAACCATGTATTATTTTACGAGGTGGGTAGAATCTATTCCCACAAAGAAATCCACTGAGGAAGTAGTTATGAACTTTTTGGAGGAAATAATCATAACAAGATTTGGGGCCCCATCCAAGATTACCATTGACAATGCCAAAGCCTTCAGCTCTCTTGCATTAGCAAAATTTTGTTTCAAATATGGCATTGTTCTATCTCATTCCTCAAACTATTACCCACAAGGGAACAGGTTGGCATAATCAAGCAATAAGAACCTTATGAACATCATTAAGAAGGTTGTGGGAGATAACAAAAGGTCTTGGGATAGTAAGATCAAGTATGCCTTGTGGGCAGATCGAATAACAACAAATACCTCAACAAGAAAGACCTTGTTTGAACTAGTATATGGGTTGGAATCCAAACTGCCTGTGAATCTCCAAATCCCTATCCTTCGTTTTGCTTAGAAATACACCACCGAGGGAGAAGCAATCCAAGGGAGAATTAACCAATTAGTAGAATTGGATGAATCTAGGAGGGTTTCCCTAAGACAACTGGCAAGAAACCAAGAGAAAGTCAAAAACACCTTCGATCACAAGGCAATGGAAAGGGGTTTCGCTGAAGGGGGTTTGGTGTTGTTATGGGACATAAGAAGGGAGAAACCTGGTATGCACAAGAAGTTGGATGGATTATGGACAAGTCTCTACAAGGTCATGAGTTAGGCAGGAACAAACTCGTTTAACTTGGTAAACCTGGAAGGAGAAGCTTTGAAGCTACCTGTGAACGCTATACACATCAAGCGTTATTATTGGCCAGTACCATGACAAGTAAGTACAGGTAAGTAGGTAGGCATTTGCATTCATTGTATATACCATTTGCATATCATGTTAGAGTAATGTAGTTTCATTTACATCTATATATATGATTTATTTCATGTCATTGTATCCTATATGATCCAGGGGTGATATCACCACCCCAAAAGATTACTAATCATTTTTGTTGAGATCTAGCAGATCACAGGTCATGCCAGAGATGTCGAGGTTCTCATGCGCTCTACGGTGAGCACATGTCCCCAAGTTGGATCCAGATGTTATCCCCTATCCTAGGGATAACTAAGGAGATTATGTCTCGAGGCCCACAGGTCCTAGACATGGAGTACCGAGAACCATATGACTTGAGCGTGGCCCTGGAGGGCCCTTCTTTTCTTCAAGCACCTTTTATCTATCAGCAGCAGCATCATCCATCCCATCGGATTGATTCTGAAGTAGCAGTGGGTCTTTCTCCATGAGGTAATGAGTCTAGGTATCATGGTATTTGTCACTCTGATTCCCAAAACATTTGAATATGTGCACTGAATTCTCTTTTGTTTCATGACGTTTTCTTGGAAATTATGCTCATTAACTTGTCCATACCTGGGGGTGATCCAGCAGGATCTTTTCAATGATTATGGTTGAGTTTTAAACTTGCATGAATAATTTAACCATTTGAGAATTTAATGAAAGAATGAGGAAAGAAGAGGATTATGACATTCAAAACACATATGCAGATCTGAAAAGAATCATAAACAGCAAACCATAAGAACGCAGGTTGATAACGGAGTTCGGCACAATGTTTGCCTACGTCTCTGGGCCTTTTTCCTGTGGGGGAGGCTTCTTTATTTCTGCTCAAGTGCTCAAAATTACATCTCAGCAATGCCCAAAGGCTACAAGACTGATCTGGTCTTGTTTTCCCAGATCTCAAGAACCCTGCAAAAAAACCGGCATGCAAAACTGATGCTCCAAGCTCCCAGAAACGATCCGACAGCGTATCCACCTCAAAGGCTTCCCTGCATCAAACTGACTTTGGCTTGGCTTTCCTTCAGCATAAATCTGCTTTGAATGACTGTCCATTGGCCTCAAACAGGCCTGGTTTATATAGGAATGGAGTTGGTTTCACATCCCCAACTTCCTCCAAGAATCTGGCCTCCAAAAATGCCCAATATCCCCCAAAAATGGAGTAAATCTGCCAATATTAGGCATAATTAATTAAAAATAACCAAACTCTGTAACAAAACCCAAAATTATATAGTTCTGTTGGGGCGCAGCCTCCAATTCCGCGCGCTCCTGGTCATATTGTGGCCATGTGGCCACGCGCTCGCGCGCTGGCCCTTACACGTTAGCCCATGGTTCCTGGATTCTTGGTCGCGTGGTGTGTTAATACGACCCGTGGCCTATTTCCCCGCGCTCCGGTGGATAGACCCTGCGCATATGGTGGCAACGACCATATAACCATGCGTTTCCCGCGTCGTTTTAACTTTAATGCCAAATCAAATACAAATTCGGCCGATTGCATAACAAGTCCGACCTACGGGCCACATGGTTAGCCCATCCGCTGAAGTCGTTGCCCAACCGGAGGTCGTGTGTTCGACCCCCGCCGACGCCAAACTAATTTTTAACATAGAAACCAATGACCAATAATGGGGTGCCACGTGGCACCCTTACCAACCAACCATATGATGACACGTGTCAACCGGCGATTGGTCCACGTCAATCTGCCCAGTCACCTGCCGTACTGCCACGTCGATCTGCTACGTCAGCTCGTCCGTACGCCCTGTCAGCCTGCCACGTCATCCGATGACGTCAGCGTGCCACGTGTCACCCTGTCAGTGGTGACACGTGTCACCTCGGTATTGGCCCAACCGTATGTCCAAACGTCCATTTCTTCCTGCCACGTGTCACTCTCTGATGCTGCCACGTGTCACCTGTACGGACCTGCCACGTGTCGTCTTCTGGAGCCGCCACGTCAGCTGTACAAACATGACACGTCAGATGTACGGACATGACACGTGGACTGTACGGACTGTACAGTCATCCCCTTTTTCCCTGTTTGACTTTTCAGACAGAACGCGATATCTTCTCCATACGGACTCCGTTTGACGAAGTAGATATACCATCGGAATCAGGAAGACGAGACGGACGCAATGGCACAAGTTTCGTCGCATTTCGAGCACTTTCATTTTTGAGCATTTTTCAAGCCCTATCAGGCTTCTGGATCCGTTTTCGGATCACACCTCCCCACAAAAAGACCTTTTGGTCCCCAAAAGGTTACTGACCACTCAACAAGCTCGGGATAGGCCACCCGGCTTGTCCTCTGTCTCTGAACTCTGTCCTGTGCACCTGTCTCATCAAGATCAGCTGTAATGCAATTATAACAACTGAAAGTACATTGTTAGTCATTGCAATCCTGTTACATTTCACTGAAGCCACTATCATCCATGTACCGAACATTGCTAATGATAACATCAGAAAAATGAC
>JASDQU011403755.1:35347-46953 GCA_032191745.1 Picea mariana
GTGCATTTTTCCAAATTGAGGTTGACCTCAACAATCTCAATTTTCTGATTTTATGGGTTTATGTTTGTGAAATTAACCCCTAAAGTCTTGCAGTTTGATTCCACCAACAGTCTAGCTAAACCTTGGCCTTTTACCAATTTAGTGGGCTTTATTTCGAGGTCAAATTCCAAAATTTTGGCAATCCATTTTCTTATCTTCCCATCTATGTCAGGGTGAATCAATATCTTCTTTACTGGGGCTGAGGGGACATATGCAATAATATTTGAATGCAGAACATAGGTCCTAAAATCCTTTAGGGATTTCACCAAATCATATGCCTCCTTCTCCATGATATCATATATCATGTCTACATCCCTCAATTCTCTGTTGAAAAGGGAGATGGGTTTCTCTAACCCCTCTGTATTTTTTTGTAGCAAAAATGCAGCCAATGTATCAGATGAGGCAAAAGAAAAAATCAGAAACTCCTTAGAATAGTTAGGGATGATGAGCACAGGTGCTTCAGTCAGAGCCCCTTTGATTCAGTCAAAATAATTTATGGACTCAACAATCCATTTTACCTTGCTCCCCTTTCTAAGCATGGTTGTAATGTTCTTAACCAACTTAGAAAAATTAGAAATGAATCGTCTCAGAAAATTGATTTTACCCAAGAAAGACTGAACCTCTTTCTTGGATCTGGGAAAAGACAAGGCCTAGATGGCCTCTACTCTTCTTGGATCAATTCTTACCCCTTTTGCTGACACAATATTCCCCAATAATTTATCCTCCCTCATAGAAAACAAAGATTTATTAGGATTGAGGGAGAGACCAAACCTTCAACTTTCTTCAGATGATGGCAATGCTCTTTATCAGACCTTGGGAATACTGTAATGTCATCCAGATAGATGACTACGAATTTATATTTTTCCCCAACAAAGGAAATGTCCATGGCTCGCTGGAAGGTTTCTCATGCATTGATAAATCCAAATGGAATTTTATCATACATGAATGTGCCCCAAGGAGTAGTGAAGGTTGTATTTTCTCTATCTTCAGGAAGGACAAATATATAATTGTATCCAGAAAATCCATCAATCATGGACATCCTAGATGAATCGGTCACTATCTGTAAAATGTGCTCCATATTTGGCAGGGATGATTTTAAGGATGGAAATTTATTTTAAAATGTGTAAACCTTGGCGAATCTTACTAATCCTTCATATGCCAAGTATAAATGTTTGGCGATATTTTTGTAAAAAATTCAAATTTCTAAGGATTTTATATAGTTTTTATAAAATTTTGGCGATTTTTAAGGTAAAATAATTTTATCTTATAGAATTTGGGCAAATCATTTTTAAAATAGCGAATCTCTTTTTTGGAAAAACCATGGAAAATTAGCCCATGAGAGAAATTTATCCCCTAAAATCATCCCTGGTGTTTGGAAAGGGGTAGATATCCTTTTTGGAGCTCCTGTTCAAATTCCTGAAATCTACACATAATCTGATTTCCCCATATTTCTTCTTGACAAGTACCAAATTAGCCACCCATTCTGAATATCTCAAGGGGATGATGATTTGGGCATCCAACAATTTCTTGACTTCTTTTTCCATAATAGGCAGCAGCATATGATTTATTTGTCTGAGTTTCTTCCTGAAAGGTTTTTCCTCTTCTTTCAAAGGGATCTTATTCTCAATGATGTTGGTGTCATATGTCCTTAAATCTTCATATTTCCAGGCAAACACATCAGAAAACTCCTTCAAAATCTTGACATACTCAGCCCTTTTCTCCTTTGACAAACTTCTATACAACTTGACATATTTGGGGTCCTCCTCTGATCCTAAATTGCATTTAGTCACATCATCCTATTCAGTTGAACTTTTAATCCTTATAGAAACACCATTTCTGTCAAACAATATTTCCAAGGGGACAAGTCCCTTTGGAATATGGTTACTTGGAAATTGAACAATATGATGTTCAACAATTTTATTCAGGAAAACATCAACATGAGGGTTTTCTTCAGTATCATGATCTGGATCAATATGAAAATCAATGAATTCATCCAGAGTCTCAAGAAACTTTTTTATCTCAAGATAATCCTCAGAAAATTTCCAATGTTTGACATTATCAGGAATAGAGGGCCTGTATTTTACCTCCACATCATACTTGAGTTTAGGGGGAAAAGGAACACTAAACTTACTTGTTGAAACAACCAAGGAATTTTCCACAGTGTTCTCCTCTCTTGGAACAAAAGAGATATTAAAATCCAAGAAGAAACTATCAACAAGATCTCAGACTTCGTTTGTGTAGGCCCTTAACCTAGGGTGGTTAGCTTGATACATATTTCTGACCTGATGTATAATTAACTCAACATCTCCAAATACTGCTAGCTCCTCAATCTTCATGTCTTTGGAAGCTTTCAAACCCAAAAAATAGCCTCATATTCTGCCACATTGTTTGTTGTTTCAAATTCAAGCTTATAAGACAAAGATATTGTCTCTTAGGTTGGGGAAATGAAAACTACCCCAACCCCAACACTTTCCCTAGAAGAGGCTCCATCAAAAAAAAAATTCCAAATAGATATGTTGGAAGGAAGGTCTTCATAAGATGTGATGGGATACTTTATGATTTCAATAGGTTCTTGAGGACCATTAGTGAGTTGTAAAATACTGGCTCCTAGATCATTGTCTACTGTGAAAATGGGGTGGCTTGATCATTGATAATGTAAGAAAGTTGAGCTTCCCTATAAATCCTTCTATTCTCTCCCCCAAACACAGGAATAGTGGCATATGAAAGATCCATCTACAATGTGCCCCCCAGTCTTTTAATCCAATACCTAGACAAGAGCATCCCAAACTTAGGGGGGACATCATCCACCACAATATCCATTACCACACTTTTCATTGGCAACTGGAACAAGGAAACAACCAAGTCTTTGATAAACCCGAGGCACTTAACCTTCCTGGAATCAAACGAGTACAGGTCATGGTAACTTTTTTAACCTCCAACCCAAGTTTCTCCATGACAATATTAGGCATGAGATTGTGAGATGCCCTTGAATCCATCAAGAAGTTCTGCAACACCTTATCATGGATGTTCAATGAGGTATATAAAGGAGGGGAGAAGTGATATCTATCCTCCACCAAAGGTCCCAGTATGACATCTTGGAGGTTAACTGAATCCGTGGAATAAGATGAAGGCTCAGGCTGCAACACTTTAGAGAGGTACCTTTTGAAATCCTCATGCTTAACTAGCTCCAATAAAGGTATAGGGATCTTAATATTTTGAACCTCATTCTCAAAGATAAATGAGGAGGGAGGCTTCATAATCTCCTTTGCTTCTTTTATAGGGCCTTTAACCACTTTTTGGGGGTCTTGTGCCTCTTTTTCTTTGTTGTTAGTTGCCACCTCCTTAACATGATGCTATGTTGTAGTAGGCTTCTTAGGAATGCCATGATTTCCCTCTTTCTTCTTGGACCTTAGGTTGTATCTATTTGGATTGCCATTGGTCCTTTCCCCTTTTCTCATCTCATTTAGCTGGCTATACATGAGGGACTCTTCATACGCAAACTGATTTAAATGAGGGGATTAAGAGATGTCACCAAGTCAATGGATTTCAGGATCAATTTCTTCTTCCTCTCCTCCCTCATCAGTAACTAGGTTATTTTGGAGAGGGGATTGGATTTTTTGATCATTCCTATCCCTATTTCTTTGATCCCTATGGATGATCTGAGGGGCATTATTTGGTCTCTTGAAATTACCCATGTTTTCAGTATTTTGGGCGTTCCTATAGCCATGTTTCCCCTCAAATTTCAATTTCTCCATTTCTGCATAAAGTGATTTTACCAGCTTTGTTAACTCATCAACTTGAGGGTGGGAAGAAGAGGAACCAAAGGTCGAATCTTCATCCCTACCTTTTCTCATGTCTCTATCATCCTTACTCCTAATATTATCAATTGCCAATATATTGGATTCTACTTCAAGGGTTGCGTCTTGCATATGAGCCAAGGAGGTATCTCTTCTTTCTCTTAGCAGGAGGCAAAAATCAAGCTCAAAATCACTAGCATAAGTGATCTTGGAAGAGGTTTCAGTAGGCTTAATCTTAGTAGGAATCTTATTGTACATCTTATTAAATCTCTTGGAGAAGTCTGAGAAAAATTCCCCCTCTTGTCTCTTAAGTGACCCAAACTCTGTAATATAATAAAGGAAATCTTTTTTACCCCCCTAATATCTTAAAAATGCATCATCTAGAGCTTCAATCCCATCGATAGATACAGGATTCAAGCGCTTGAACCATTTTCTAGCCTCACCATCAAGTATTATTACAAATACTCTCAACCAAACATCTTCATTTTCAATATTAAGATTATTTGCATAACTGTAAAAAGTTGAATGGTGTTCTTCAGCAGTTATGTTTTCCTCTCCTGTAAACTTGGGCATGTACTTGAGTTAATCTCCAATTGGGAGGTAATTCATAGGCCGAGGTAAAACAAGAGGGGCATACCTAGCAGCCACAATGGCATTTTGGTTTGAGATCAATAGTCCACAACTATTTCGGGAGTTTGGGATTCATCTCTTCGAGAATTTTCAATGCATAACTCCCAAAATCCTCCAGAGTGTCGAATATCCGAAGTGAGGGATCTACCTCCACGTGTCCCCTAGGTTCAAACAACCGAGATTTACTTCAAGAGCTTGGGCTTCAGGATTTTTCTTATTCTTTCTCGCATAATCCTCTGAAGTAAATCTTCCAAAGTGTAACATCCGTTGACATGTGTCCTCAGCCTTCAATGGCTCAAATTTACTTCGAGACTTCGGCTCCTATATCTACTCATTAATCCTTGCGCTACTTTGAGATCTCTATTGCCTGAGAGCCACTGATATGAACTATTCATGGGATCTCTGTTGTTGAAAATTAAACCTGACCCCTACTTTCATTTTAAGCCTGAAATGGGATGCTTTGAATGTTGCATTTTGTGCTTAAGGATGATACCTGTGCAAACAAAGGATGTGGATGACCTGTTGTGATCGTAATCAATGGAAAACAGGATGACCAGTAATTTGACCAAAATCACGATATGTGTTCATCCTTTAAAGAAAACAAAAAAAACTTGAGCTGAGGATTGGTCAAATAAGATACTAAGTAAAACTAGATCATTGATCGAAAAGGGAAATTGACTTTATCAGTCATAAGGGGGGGAAATCCTAGGAATGGTGTGTGAAAAAGAGAGAGATGGAGGAGGGGTGAAGACTTGGGTATTCACAACAAACACATACGACCTTTGAAAAATTTATGTGATAACAAGAGGAAGGAGGGAAATCAACCTCCAGTTAAACAATGCATAGGCAAATCCGCCATGTGAGGAAGAATGAAATTCACACTCCAGTTAGAAAAACGCAGGGGCAAATCCACCATGTGAGGAAGAAGAAAATGTAGGCCAGGTGTAGATAAAATGCAGAGAACAAATCTCTGGCAAAACCTCCATGGGAGGAAGAAAGAAAATGCAGTCCAGGTGTAGATAAAACACAGAGAACAAATCTCTAGAAAAATGTCCATGTGAGGAAGAAAGAAAACACAATCCAGGTGTAGATAAAACATAGAGAATAAATATCTGGAAAAACCACCATGGGAGGAAGAAAGAAAAAGTAGTCCAGGTGTAGATAAAATACATATAATAAATCTATGGCAAAAATGCCATTTGAGGAAGAAAGAAAAAGTAGCCCAGGTGTAGATAAAATACATATAATAAATCTATGGAAAAAACGCCATTTGAGGAAGAAAGAAAACGCAGTCCAAGTGTAGATAAAACGCAGTGAATAAATCTCTGGAAAAACTGCCATGTGAGGAAGAAAGAAAACGTAGTCCAAGTGCAGATAAAACACAAAGAATAAATCTCTGGAAAAAATTCCATGTGAGGAAGAAAGAAAACAAAGTCCACGTGTAGATAAAACGCAGAGAATTTGAGGGGATAAGGAAAGGCGAATTCACATTTACTAGGAAAATTTTTGGGAAGAAATTGAAGGCCGATCCCATTAATCTAGAATTATCATTGAAATCCATTTATTTTTTTTATCAACAATAAAGAAGAAGGGATTCATACATATAATGTTTAGAATATTACTTCTAAGAATCATATTACTGCAACAATGGGAAGAAGGTGATTTAATCCATAAAATTTACCTACTAAAATAGAAACCTACTGTATTCATGAAATTTCACATAGATAGGTTTGTACATACACCCATTCTTATCATTTGTAAAGACTAAATAGATTATAGAATAAAAATCCACGACATAGGTCAATTGACCTCGATCGTTGGTTTATCAATTATGGTAATCACCCCGAACAATAATACCGCCAATTGCTTCAATTAGCAAAGCTAAATAACTCAGTATGGATGAGATACGGCTCCGTAATACTAAATTAATACCGTATTTATTGTTTTCGTATTATTTGAATAAGCCCTTCTTGCGAAAATAATTTCAAATAAATTTACATCTATGCATGCCTTATGAAAGTAGTGATCAGAAAGGTAACTCAAATCATAGCTAGATTGACAAGTTCTTACCAATATAGAAGGAAACAACTAAACCCAAGATGTTTATAATAAAACAAGACAACAACTTTAGCAAGCGGAAAGGACTTCAACCGATACCAAACCAAATAGAATCCTAATGTTTTGCGTAAAAATGATTATACTAATTGAATCCAAATGCAATTAAAACTTTAACGAAATACCATAACCGAAGATAAATATGATTTGGGAAGATCCTCGGCAGTTGGCTTTCCTTGTGTCCTCTGCTTGCTAATTGTCGAGACTTCCACTTGGAAATTTAATTCACATTTTAAATAATTAATTAATAATTATTTCCCCCACACACTTGTCACTCTTTCCCTTAGTTGCACAAGTAAATCCACAATTTATTTTAATAAATGCCAATTTCCCTCACCCATCCTAAAAGTGCTCCTAAAATCACTCCTAGTTGTCTCTTGATTCCCCTTGTTTCCAATTAATAACTGACGCCTTACTAATTCTGAGTTGATTTAAAATATGAGTCTTCTCCTAGTTAAACTAGTGGTAGTTTAGACTCTAGAATACCTTCTATGCATGCACTTATTCTTTCATTCTTTATTCCTTTCTTATATTATATTCCAATTAGGTATTTTATGCACACGTGTATTATATTAATTCTTTAGAATTATGCCATCTTTCTTATTTTCTTGAATTGACTTGCCTCTTTTTTATGTTATTTAATTAATAATTAGTTTTAGTCTTCTTACTCTCTTAGGAATACTTTTGCATAGTATTAGATTTTCATTTGGGGATTCGCAATTAATTAATTAAATCCTTAATTCATTAATCAATTAAAACCAACAATGCTTAAAGATTTTATAGGGTTTAATTATTCACTCAAGGTTTTCTAAGCCACCTAGATTCATTTATTCAAGTTTTAATTCTACGAGGTTCCCTTCAATATGCACACTGTGTTCCAAGGGTGTCACTCACCCTTGATTCAAATTTTTAATTATGAAACATGCCCTTCAAGATGCACTCCGTGCTCCAAGGGCGCCACACGCCTTTGACTTGTTTTGGTAGTTGTCCAACCCTTGGAGTCAACACTCCATTCGGGTGACCTTGTGAGAGACTAAGGGATTATAAGGAATAAGTACCCTACCTTATTGCGTGCCCCTTAGAAATATTCATGAGCGACTATCTCAGTCTTCCCTCACAACATCGTGGATCTATTGAACTAGGTAATCGTTAACCTACAATTTGAGCCATGATGGGAGTGCTAGTCGGTTGTGAGAGGGATGCTTCCACACCTCTCCCTCGATATCTGGTCTAGGTGAATGGCCCCTTTACTCCTTATGTGATTCACATTATCAAGAAATCGTCAGCCTACATCCATCAATGAAACACTATCAATTATCCACAAACAATATCATACTATAACTGATCATATGCCACATATGGAAAAATGAAATACCAAACCAATACAATCCATTGATGCCATCGACATCCTCAATCTGTCAAGTGTCTTGCACACTCAGGGGAAACTCGTCAATAGCATATGTCAATACATAGATATCAAACAACATAAATCATAATCCATCAACATCATCATAAGAATCCATAAGTGAGATAGATAATCATATACTATAACTGGAACACTTGCACGCAAGTGTCCTCAAAGAATAATTCAATAACATATGCCGCAAGAGAGGGATGTTACATACACCCCCTCTTGTTTTAAACTTCGTCCTGAAGTTGTACAGTATATAAATGAAACAATTAAAGCATATGACAAGATCTATATGTCTAACTATATAATAAATATGGAAACTATTAGTGCATAACATATGCGTCCTCCCAGGTAGTCGAGTGTGGACTATAATTGTCCTAGTGGACCTTGACCTGATCAACTGTTCAATGTCATAGATGTTGAATGAGATGGTATAGAATGTGGATTGGCTCCGCCGTGAGTGCACCCTTTTCCGACACCACAAGGAACTCATGTCAATATCATGTGTAGGATCACTAACATAATGTTGCAAACAGATACAAGAAACATATTGTACAAATGCCTCAAAGATTGAGTCACGTCTATTCGATAGGCCATGAATCCCTTCCTTTTCACAACTTAGAAAGGCCCCACAAACCTAAGAGAGATTTTAGAACCCCTTCCTAACTTAATCGAACTCTTGTGCAGTTTCACCCGTAAGAAAAATTGGTCACACAATTCATAGTTACGGTCAACGCGATGCGCATCAGCATAACTATTCTGCCAATATTGCGCTTCTTTAATCCTTTGTCTTAACGTTTTCATTTTTTCTTCCATTTCTTGGATCATTTCTGGTCCCACTAGGACCCTATCCTCAAGTTGGTCCCATCTTAATGGCATCTGGCATGGTCTCCCATAGGGAAACTCAAACGGTGTCATCTTATAGTACCTTGATAGTCGTTGTTGTATGAAAACTCTACTAATGGCAAGAACTCTTCCCAAAGTTTGTGTTGGTCCAACACATACATACGCAACATATCTTCCAAAATTTGGTTCATTCTTTCTATCAGCCCGTCTATCTTGGGGTGATATGTTGTACAAAAGTTCAGTTGTATTCCCAATACCTCTTGGGAAATAGTCCACAATCGCCCTGTAAACACTGACCCTCTATCAGATAGATTCTTTTTGGCACATCGAGAAGTCTCACAATCTTGCTAATGAAATTCTAGCTATGCCAAGTGCCTGATATGTCGTACGCACAAGAATAAAATGTGCACTCTTTGTCAAAGTGTCAACTACCACAAAATCAATTCATTCCTCCTTGTCCTCTGTGAAAATTCAACAATGGAGTCCATCGAAATGACCTCCCATTTTGATTCCAGAATAGCATGTGGATGTAGTAACCCTGTCGGATGTCTATGTCTAGGATTCACTTGCTGACAGTATAGACACCTCACCACGTAGATAACTAAGTCCACCTTCATCKCTTCCAGAAGAATAAGGTCTTAATGTCTTCCCTCATCTTCATGATTCCTAGTTGAGCCATTCAAACTTCTCTATGAGCTTCRCTTAAGATCAAATTTCTCAATTTTTCATTAGAAGGTACGTAAATMTGGATATTATACCTCATCAATCCATCGTTGTCCACTATATATCCTTCAAATTGGTACCGTCATGGTGTGTTTTCTGATAATTTACTTAACCTCCTTATACCATTCATCATCGAACTGTATAGCTAGAAACCTTTCTTGAAGATTCGTCTAAAGAGGTATCACCAAGAATATGCATGGTTTATGACTCAACACATATGCCTATATGTTCACCGTTCATTTAACTTACTTAATCTCAAATCATATTTTCTAAGTAATTATGACCAACGCTTTTGTCACACGTTCAAGTCATTCTACGTAAAAAGTGATGCATTCCACAGTGATATGTTTTTTTTGTTCGAATTACCATTCAATAAGATAATGTCTCCACACTCTCTAGGCATACATAATGGCCAATAAACCCAATATTGTGTTTCATAGTTCTGCTCATGCCTTCTTAATTTCCCTGAGATGTAGGCGATCACTTGACCATCTTGCATCAATACTCTGCTTAAACCTTCCTTGGGCACGTTTGTGCATACCAAGAAATCCCTATCCATATCGAGTACTTTCATTATCGGCGTTGTCGTCAATAGCCCAATGAGCCTTCAAAATGATTCTGCACACTTCTTGGTCCATACAACTTCTTGTTTTTCTTTTGCGATTCTCTGATTAGGTTTGCTATCTCCGAAAAGTTTTCAACAAATCATTTGTAATATCCTGCTAAAACCCAAAAGTTGCATACTCCTAGTACGTTTATTAGTGAAATCCATTCCATAATAGCCTCTACCTTCGCTGGATCCACAACGATGCCTTCATTGGATATAACATGCCCTAAGCAATTAATCCTCGAGAGAATTTCGACAGTTTCCTGTAATTTGTGTTCCTGTAAACACTGTAATACTAAGTGAAAATGTTCAGCATGTTCCTCCGTCATCCAATAATATATCAATGTGTCATCAATGAATACTTGAACAACTTTTCCAAGTATTCTTGGAAAACCCCATTCATCAATCTCCTGAATACCCCCAGGGCGTTTTTCCATCCCCACGACAAGACAGTAACTCGTAGTGTCTGAACCTCATCTTGAAAGAGGACTTAGGAATATCTTCCTCTTTAATTCGTAACTAGTGATAACCCGATCTATTATTGGCAACGGATACAGGTTCTTGATCATTTCCTTGTTCAGTTGATGGTAGTGAATACAGAGTCTTCCACGACCCATCTTTCTTTCTTATGAAAAAAAAACAGGCGCAACCCAAGTTGACACACTTGGACATATAATTCCCAAGTCCAACAACTCCTCTAATTGTATTTTCCACTCCTATAACTCAGGTGTTGACATCTGATAAGGAATTCTCGCTATCGATTGAGTTCTAGGTTTTAGGTCAATTGTAAACTCCAAATATCCTTTGAGTGGCAATCCGAGTAAATTTTCTGGAAACATGTCAACAACGCTCGTACTACTAGAAGGTCCTCCAATCCTTCCACCTTTCCTCTTTCATTATCACTAAGATTGCATATAACTTGCATCATTTATGCATACTCTTCTACAATTGTACCTGACGTCTCTAGCACAGTGGATTGATGCTCAGCCTGGTGATTGTTTACCACTACATACATCCTTTGGGCCTTTTCCCAAATCTTCCACGCTAGTGTGTCTTGATCATTCGGCCACCTTGGCCTTCTCAATCAGATAGTCTTGCTGGTAATGTGGCTCACCACATGTCCAACATCCAATCTTCAGTCTAGTACTCTTGTCCCCCGAAGTAGAAAATTTCGGCCTAACAGCCTGTGATCCTGGTTGATTCTGTTGAACATGCCTAACTTGTTAATGTTTAAGCCATTATTATAGTTCTTTGCATTTCAATAGATAACAGTAACATAAGACAAGATCACTGAGAAATACACAATCACAAGAGACACGACATTTGTCCTGGGAAACCCTCTAGGGGAATAAAACCCATCAAAAATTCTATATTATAGATAGCCAATACAATGCCAAGAGATAACTTAAACTAATGCAGAAGATCCTCTCCCAAAAGA
>JASDQU011403756.1:14375-27092 GCA_032191745.1 Picea mariana
CATTGGTTATGGTTATAAACAATTACCCTTCTTCTTTTTTTAAGCTAAAAAACTACCATGATTTGTCTATTATATACAAAAGGGTGTTATAGCATACCCAGGGGAATCCGACAAAAAAAGGAAACCAAATTCTTTACCCAAATATTTTTAACCAAGTTTTCAAACCAGAAGTCTTGAGTTTTGAGATATCCTTCTATAATATGTGTCAAAAAACTATTCATAATCTTCCTTTAATTGTATTTCTGAAATATATATACTATTCATAATAAACCTTTAATTGTATTTATGAAATATATATACTATAAGTCTAACAATAGGTCTATGGCCGTAAAGAAACACCATAACATAAGTTATTTCAAATCTGTCATCCTGCATTGGGTTGGAGTTTCTCTTTTTGCACCTTGTTCTAGATAGTTGTTGTAGCTTGCTCAGATGCATCCACATTTATTGGACAATTTTTGGTCCCAGATGAGCTCGACGTTCCTTCTCCATCCTCCCGCTTCTCTAGATGATGACTAGTTGGAGACACTTTGAATCGAATGTCATACTGGGACTAACAAATTAATTCAAATTTTCCTTCAAATATGTGAATTGCATGCAGTATATCCCCCTGCTCTCTCATGGTCATTTCCAAATCCTGCTTGACCATTTATTTAACAAACCAATAGGTTTCAACAATTCTGAAGTATTTGGTGTTCCTTGTCCTAGAATAGAATGGATCATCAATCCAAACTTGCACCTCCTCCAATATTTCCTTATCATAATTTGACCGTCTCTTATCATGAACCGCCTCCTTAACCTCTTCAACTTCCTTTTTCTTCACCTCCAAGAAAATTTCTTGGTATCAATGTCCTGCCTTCCAAGCCTCACATGTTGCTCTAGTATTTTCTACCATCCCTTGGGAGGATGAGGTCATTTATTTCCTCTTCTCCCCCTAATGAATCACCCTTCCCCTCTTTCCATAAATCCTAGACATCCCGGGAATTGCAAGCACCCAAAGCTCCATGAACAAATTTTTCATATTATTGCCTTAGTACCAATAACTCATTTGCCACACATGTTGCTTCTAGGTCTCTCTCCTCACCCAGAAAACCCATCGCCTCAGCCTTACCCTTGAGCCCAAGTTCTATCATGCAGCTTTGAGTTTCGACACTGCCTAGTCTTTGTGCTTTATCAAGGTTCCCGGACTCCAACTATCCAATGAAAGCCTCATCGAATTCCCCCCCACATTCCAAATACCTGAATTATACCATGTCACTCCCTATTGAATAGCTCCATTGTGAATTCACCACCCCTTAGTCCAAGTAACCATAGACAACACCATCATTTCTAGAACTCTGGCTCCACCCCTCATTTTAACATTATACACCTGGTTTCTCCCAATACTTCCTTCATGAAGTCTCCAATTTGGAATCGTTGAGTGTTTCATACCTCCTCTGGGAAAACCACCCCATGTCTTAATGATTTCCATCATTTCCAGCCACTACATCCACATGTACATTCTTCCCCCATTCAATCCTTACAACCGTTATCGTCGACTCATCTCTCGGTGATCCTTCATCTGTCTGGAACCTCCCACCTGTCACGTCAGCCTCCTAGAGAACCCCATGGGTGCATCCAACTCTCACTGGTGATGCCCCATCCAACAAGAGAAATAACATTAATAAAGGGCTATGGGTGTAAGGCTAGAGGGAAGGGTTCATGACTGGCCACCAATTACCCTTACCCAACTAGTACTTAAGATAAAAATGAAAATTTTGCATATAATTTAACCATTAATCATGATAAATATTTGATTAGACAAGTATAACGCCTTTAGTAAAATGAGTATAAGATATTTTTCATGTGTTGTTGGGGTTGCTCATTGTATTTAATGTGATAGTTTATGTTTTTAATGTTGCATTACAAAAACACATTTGGTGCTTCTTGTATTTTATTACTCTCCTCATATGTATTTGGTATTTGTTCCACTAGTTGTAGCCACCTCTAAACTTGTACCTTATTGCAAAGGATAAATAATGTTCGAAACTTTAGTGATAAAAAGACATAATATGGATGTTGCAACAAAGATACATGGAAGAATCATTTAAGAATCATTTGAGACAAATGTTCACTATATAATATGTACACCAATTACTTCAACCTCTTATTGAGGATTTTGAGTATATATCCATAATCAAAATCCTCAATAAGAGGTGAGAGAGAGAGAGAGAGGTGAGTACCTATATATTAAATAAATCGGTGAATATATATGTATATATTTACAATTAAAATAATTAGGTGAATATATTCACAATTAAAATAAATATGTGAATATATATTCACACTAGTAATGTCAATGATGTATTTTTTATTCAACATTAATAGAAGAATTATTTGAAATTTAATATTAACATATATAATGTGTTTTTTATAATATTTTTACAACGTAAAAGATAGAAAGGAAAATATACACTTACATATTAAGAAATTTTAAATTGATGAAAAGTTTTTTTTTCCTTAGAAAAAAAGCTTTTTTCTTCCTTAGAAAAAAAAATTTTGTTATTCAAGAGAATATACATGTTATAGTTCAAAAAACATATTTTAGCTCAATAGCAGGCCCACTACCATTCTTACATAGGTCTTCTCATTTCATCCCTTCGTTTCTTCTTCCTCGATAAAATCATAAATACATATCTTCTTACAAAATCAAATACATAAAAGTTTTCTCCAATTTTCTAAATAAAAAATCCACATCTAAAAATCCAACTCAGAAGATAAATTCCATCGCTTTTGTCTCCTCTCCATCGATGTATTCATAGACTACAAAGGCTCTAGTGGGAAGCAACAATGCCTCCTTTGACAGGTCATCCACCTTGGCATTTAATTCTTCGAGCACATGATGAAAGGACAACCACTCAAAGGACTGTAGAGCCAATTTAATATCTCTTATAATATGATCCAATCTAAGGTCTTTTACTTTGATCTTTTTCCTTGCCCATTCTATAACCATTTTGGAGTCAACCATAACTTGAATTTTTCTAACATTTTTATCTTTTGTCACTTCCAAGGGAGTCCATAGGGTGATGAATTCATCCCTATTGTTGGAACCATTCCTAGGAGGATATCTGATAAACATGTAATGTGAATGGTTAATATATAATACCACACCAACACCACATTTTGGTGGGTAACCTTGAATTTCCCCATCAAAATAACCCCAAGGAATTTTTTAATCCAAAGTGGGGAGAATTGGATTGCACGTTCTTTTTTCCTTGGGGTCATTCTTAAAAATTGCAGCCTAGTTTAAAGTTGTCAATGCTATAAATTTTGGCGGAGTAAGCTTATCCTTGAAAGTTGCATTGTTTCAAGCCCATTGGATGTTTGTGACAAATAGACTTGGGAGACTAACATAAATCTTAACCAATTTTTCCATTGACCATTGTTTAAGGCATTCATCCAAACTTTCCTTATTCCAATCTGTTTTGGTGGCCAACTTTTCCTTTATCAACTTCATCACTTGTGCTACATAGGGGAAATAAATGAATAGGTGAGAAATAGCTTCTAAATCACTTTTACAGAGAATGCAACGGTTGGTTCCGATCCAACCCATTTTACACAATTTTCCCAAGTAAGTAATTTATTTTTAAGGGCCAACCAAAGTGTTATTTTGCATCTATTTGGAGCTTTTAGTTTCCACAATAAACTCCACCACCAGCTTTTGCCCCCAACAAAGTTTTCATCTTCCCACACTTTATAGCTCAGCTTCGCAGTGAAGGAGACACCTTTTGGGTTCATCGACCAACATATTGAATTGTAATTATCATTCTCCAAAGATATATAATTTTCACATAAAATACCAACAAAGGAATTACATTCTTCCGCTAAAGCTTCAGAGATCCCCGACAAGGCCTCGTCTCTCCAACCTTGTCGTCCTCTAAGTTGTGGGTTCCCCACACTAGCTTCATTGAGGCAGAAAATGTTTTTATATCTGAGTTTTTGAATCAAAGGGGTAGAGAGTTTGAAATTTTATCCAGCACCCATCCACGGGTCCTCACCAATGAAAATGATTTTTTTGTCTCCCACCTTCCACATAATCCATCCTCCCACCAATGGAAATGCTTCTACCAGGGATTTCCAGACAATGGACCCTTTGGAAGATTTAGAAGGTACTCTAAACCATTCCACAACTGACAAGAAGGGAAAATACTTTGAATTCATTACTCCGACCCAAAGGGAATTCCCTTGGGTGAACCTTCACAAATTGTGCCCTGCGAGTGCTTTGGCAAAGGGGACAATGTCTTTTAATCCCTAGCCGCCCAAATTTTTTGGCCAAGCGATCGACAACCAGTTTTCTAGGTGAATGCCCCCTTTATACTTTTTTCCTGCCCAGAGATATTGAAAAATAATCTTACGTATTTTTGTGAGAACCCATTTAGGGATTGCAGCAATAGAATTCCAATACAATGGAATAATTTCCAAGATGACCTTGAGGAGTACAAGTCTTTCACCTCTGCACAATAACATGTTTACCTAGACATAGATTCTAGCTTTGATTTTATTGATGAGCCATCCCCAATCATTCTTGGTGTAACTCTCGGGTTTTAAATAGAAATTGAGGTATTTGAAACCCACACCTAGGGGTTTAGTTGGAGAGGGAATGATACTAGAAAAGGAGGAAATTTCCTCTTTAGAGCATTTGTGGAAAATGGAGCAAGAATTTTCCTCATTGATTTTCATTCTTGTTGCCAAATGGTACAAGTCCAAGGTTTTTTTTAGCGTGGAGAGATCTGCTTGGGATCCACAAACACTGCAAAAGATATCATCAATGAACAAGATATGTGAAATAGTTTCGCTATCCAAGACCTGTATCCCCTGCAACCTTCCATTACCTATATCTTCCTTAAGTAGTCTACTAAGAGCATCAACAACGACCAGAAAAATGAAAGGCAACAAGGGACATCCCTGATAGAGTCCACGTGAGGATTTGAAGAAGCAGGAGGGGGATCTATTTAGCAGGGCTACCAAAGATGCACTTTGAAGGCATCCCATGATCCAATTTACCATTTGACGGTTCATCCCCATCTGTAGAAGAGATAGTTAGAGGAAATTCCAATTTACTCTATCGTACACTTTAGATAGATCTAATTTTAGCATGGCTGACTTTTGTTTCCTACATTGAACCGAGTGAAGAAATTCTTGAGAAATTGCTACAACATCATGGTTGTCTGTTCCTCAAAAAATTGAATTTTTCCTCATTGATGATCTCGCTTAGCATGGGTTTTAGACACCTCATAATGACCTTGGAAATGATTTTATAAGCAACATTACAACACAAAATGGGTCTATAATCCTAAAAAGAGACACCATCCTGAGATTTCGGTATTAAGAAGAGGTAAGTGGAGTTGATATCCCCAAAAACCTTCCCAATCCTTTGGGATTCTCTTACCATTAGTAAAAGATCCTCCTTGATTAATTCATAATAATTCTTAAAAAACTCCACTGTGAACACATTAGGGACCAGGCTTTTCCCACTTTCCATTGAGAAAAGGGCAAATTGTGTCTCTAACTCAGAGACTTCCACTTCCAAGGACTGATTCATTTCCTAAAAAAAGGCCAGAGGAAATTTTGTAACCATGGATAAAATATATTGACCATAACATCTGATAGGGTTTGTGAACAGTTTTTCAAAATAACAAGGCCCCGCTTCATCTTTTTTCTAGAAGGATCACACCATATTCCCTTCCTCATTTTTATTTCCCAGATGGTGTTTATGTTTCTTCTATAATTGGGGAACTGGTGGAAATATTTAGTATTATTTTCCCCATCTTTTAGCCACAACTTCCTTCTCTTTATTTGCCAAATTTTTTCTGCTTTTAACAACTAATCATTTATGGAAGCCTCCAAATCCCTTAGTTATTTCAATTGAGACAGATATAGGGGTCCTTCATCAATATTTTCATACAATCTTGATAGATTTTCTTCACAGTCTTCTAATTTTTTTGCACATCGTTTCTTCCAACCCGACACCCACTGCTTAATAGATTTTTTTACTCTTGATAAATTTGCAACGAACTGGACCATTAAAGGAACATGGTCTAGAGGGTTAAGTTTTCTCCATTCTTATTTAACTATATTTGTTAATTCAACATCCTCAAACCACACTTGGTTAATTTTCAACAAGGGTGGTGGAGTTTCCATTCATGTAATTAAATGGAGGATGATAGGTCGATGGTCGGAGATCCCCCCTTCCACAATTGTCATTTTTATCTAATAATCGATCTCCAAAAGAGCCTCTGAAATCATAAACCTATCCAATATTTTTTCTACAACCTCATTTCCTGTTCAGGAGTTCCTCCAAGTAGGAGTTAGCTTTACTAGCTCCATATCTAATAAGTGTTGTTCCTCCATGAAAGAAAGGAAAAAACCCCTCAGATGGTCCTCCTTTGGGTTTTCTCCCCAAGCTTCCCTTAGCAAGAGGGAAAATTTTAAATCGCCTCCCACCACTAAGAAGGGGTCATTGAAGGCTCCGACATTTTTTAGGTCTTCCCAAAAAGGAACCCTGTCAGCATAGGGTCTGTATATATTGAAAACTGAGAAAGCACAATTATAATATTTGAATCGTAAATTTATTGAAATGGAAAATCGAAAAGTGGAAGAATTTATCTCCCTAAAAGAAGGGCTCTATCCAGTCAATAAAATTCCAGACATCCCATCGGCATCAACAAAACAAAAATACATGTTTTTAAGCCATGTGGAGAAGATATTTGTTTCCTTCTCTCTAGGGCACATCATCTCCTAAATCAGAATCATGTTGGGTTTAAGGCTTAGGAGAATCCTTTTGAGGGACAATTTTTTCTGAGGGCCCCCAATCCCTCTTACATTGAATGCAAGGATTATCATCGAGAAGGAGGTTTTAGGACATCCCCTTCTCTAAGGGCCCTGGTTATTGAATCTTGTTTTCCTTTCTTGATTTCGACTGCGACCTTTTCCTAGGCCTTATGAAGGTGATATTTTATTCCCACGGGCTTTGGCTGATGAGGATTGAGAGATAATCCACCTTTTGAAGGATTGGTATCATTATTAGATATAGCTTTTGAGCATAGGTCGTATCTGACACCTAAATGTGAATTTTGAAGAGGAGAGGGCACATCTATCAGGGATGGGGGGAAAGTTGAGGCTCGAATCGACAGGGAATGGGAAATGGGAGGGTCCACCTCGAGATAATGGGTTGGAGCTTCAATGCTAGGAACAGGGAGTGAGACGAGAAACACAACATCGGGAAAAGAGGGGACCTTAGGGGGAGAAAAAAGGCAAGGAGAGGGCTCTTTAGGAAGGGATGGTGGGAGCACATCAAGTGAGGGTGGAACAGGGGTAGGAGAGAACCCTTATTGAATAGTGGAGACATCATGAGAGGGAAGGCTTAAGTCAGGGGAAGAAAATTTTCCATCAGAACCAACATTTTTCATTCAAAAAAAGGACCTGAGAAGGAGAAAAGAAAGAATTACCTAGAACCTAGAGAGGATGAGCCACTTTGGTGAGACTAAACTCCAAGTTTGGTGAGGAACCACCATGAGCACCACCTCTGACTTTCTTCCTTCCACTTGAAATGATTCTAATAAACCCGAGGGCCTCAAGGTAGATTTGGTCTTCCATACTTTTTTAGGGTTTTGGAGAAATGGGGTTGTTTGAACACACTATGCCCTGACATGTCTGATCTCATGATAGCTGAAGCACCTGAAAGGGAGCTTCTAGTAATCCACTTTTTGATGCCAGGTTTTTTCACCATAAACAATATATATTGAGACAACCAATCCTTCCCTCACATTCACCTCAACTTGAACCCAAGCCCAACGTCGATCCTTTTTGGAGGCCCAATTGGTTGAGAATCCAATGTAGGTTATGATTTTGTTACCGATTGTTTCCAAAGCTTCTCTTAACTATACTCTAAGATGAAACCCAGTAATAATGGCACAAAATCTCATTACATCCATCGGTTCTCTTACCAGGTCAAACTCTACCGACCATGGTTTTAGGGTTAAACCTTAAGGGCCCCAGGTCCAATTATTTTCTAACAATAATTTACAATCCTTTGTCGAATTGAGTGACACGATGATCCAACCTCTAGCCAGAGAGTCTGTTGACAGGGAGTAACCTAGAACAGGTTTCCAATGAAGTTTGACCCATGGGTTCAATGGGAGATTTCCCAGAAAACCTGCCCACGAGGGTTTTATCAATAATATTGGAAACCTCTGCAGTATCTAAATCCTTACCCACAACCATTTGGAATGAACGTGATTTCTCATGAATAAAATTATTTTGTTTCCATCGTTAGTTAGGGCCGCAACCAGAGTTCGAAACCCTAGCTTTGTTTTTCGGCTGGGGACAATCCTCGCTTGTAGGTAAATGAGGTTAGTAATTTTGATCTCCAATAGTAACTGGGGAGGGAGAGGAAGGCTTACTGAGTGGTTGATAAATGGGAGGGATGTCCATGTCCTTCCCTCTAGTAAAACCACCATCCAAAACTCTGGTGTCATTACTCCTACATATCGTTTTAAGGTCAAAACTTGAACTCTCACGCGCGACTAGAGTGTTCATATCCTCTTTGGAAGGGTTTGGAAAATATTGTAAGGTGGATAGAGGCCTTCTGTGAATCTCAAGGAGATCCTAATTTGAGCTAAATATCTATCCCTGTACCAGAATTGGCTCATATTCCACTTCATATAAAAATATGTCTTCCTTCGATCCTAGCTTCATGCGCTAACCTCACTCTTCTACAACCACCTATCTAGGAACGAGGACAATGAAATATTTTTCGATCAGAAGGATGGATCAGAGAGGAAAGGGGGGGTCACCGGACAAAAGTTTTTTCAAGAAAAGGGCATGTAGCCCTAGGCCTAAGGTTTCTAGCATGCAGTCATATTTCCTGCACAGATGTGCATCGGAGAGCCTCCATTCAAATATTATTTAATGTTATTGATTTAAGTTTCAAGTTCAAATATAATTGACTACCACTATAACCCCTAGGCTAGTGCCAACAGTCTGCAAGCCAACATCTAGAAAGAAACTTATGACTTAGCAAGGGTCAAGATGTTTGAAGACACACCCTCCTTTTGGGGGTCCCACTCTTGTGGGGTTCCTACCCTTCTAGCCTTATCAAAATGGACCAAAATCTCATTGGGGATTTGATATTGGGTGGGAGAGTGCGAGACCTACCTCCTGACCATCCAATCAAACCACCTCAACTAAAATTTATTCACATTATTATTAACATTGTCTTGCAAAACATAGATATTGGTTGCTTTATAACTATCTTTTATTTTATTCTATTTTCAAATGTCACTATAATGTCCTTTTTGTTTTCTAATATTTTGATCCTTATAATGTTTTAACATTTTGGGGTAAAAAACACTTTATTTTCTATGTTTCTCTTTTGTTTTATAATATGTGGACCCTCATTCAATGTTGTAGAATACTTTACATTAACTTGTATCAATGTCTTAATTTTTCAATATATAGGTAAATTTTAGTTCAAGTATAAACCATAGAAACCAAGATTCATTATCAAGAGGTATGTTCTATTATTCATAATTTGCAAATTCATTATAAACTATTCAAAAATGGTAGGAGTTAACTTTGACTTGGTTAAGGGTTACACACGTGGTTTACTACAACACCTAGTAATATCAGATTGTATTCTATGTAATGAAGATATCTTTGTGTGGTTTCTCTYGTTTAGGTTTCCATGCTAGAAATGGTCTTTGATCTATGTGTTCATTCTTGTGTTTATCTCTTTTCTATAGGGGTAAATTTTAACATGCTGTCAAAGACCAAGCAACTTTGGGCTCTTTAGGAAAAGTGGTTTATGACATTTGGAGGCTTGGGTTGATATCAACACTGCAAAACTGGAGTGGAGTTCTTGAAAGAAATATGATGAATTCTCATGGCTAATGAGAATGTCATTACTTAAGTTTTATGTGTGATGGTATCAGGTTAACAGATCTTTTCCATTTAGTGTTTAGAATAAGAATCACTATCATATGACATGATTTCTCTTAAAGGTGAGAAATCAAGAAGCATGTAAAAAATTAAATTTGACCAAAAGGCACATGATAAAATTGAGCATGGTATATGTGAGGTAGAATTGTCCCACGTGAATACAATGTCATCCATGTTATGTATGATAAGGGGTAGTTTTTTTTCAAATGATTTTTTAACTCCCTCCTACTTTTAGTGAAAGCATTGTTAGGTTTAAACACTTAGGAGTTAGTTAAGATCAACTTGGTCTAATGGGTCATTAGGTTAAAGTGTTTTTCTTAGTGTGTTTATTTAATATGCATTTGTAATCTGATGGTCACGATGTGTTCTAGACATAGAGTGATCTGATGTCTCATATTCTCCTCAATATTAACGGCTACATTGATCTGTGGCTTGGCACCCGATTGGTCCATGATATTTATTTAAAGAGCATGGAGGGTCATTTGTTGATGATCGATTATGAGAAACTCTCTTGTAATATTTTTCTTTTGCATTAATAAATTGCCTCAAGTGGCCACGTTGGTTGGGGTCATGGATGTTTCCCCATTGGGGTTTCACCACGTAAAATATCGTTGTGTTGATCTTTGATATGGTTGTGTGAGTGGTTACTAAAGGTGTTTGTTCTCTATTGAAATACCTTGTGTTGTCGAACATGGTATCAGATCTTGTTTGAAGACCCGCTCTCGTTGTAGATCGAGACCTTGAATCTGTTTTCCACATCTCTACTTTCTGCTATTTATATACATTTTTAGGGTGAGAGGATTGTTACATTGCATCCAAAGTGCTCATTTCAATTATAAATGTTTATGTTTCACTCTAAAAGGTTTTTATTTTCCCAAGATACGACCATTTCAATCAGATCTAGAGGTATAAACCCTGAATACACCCTTTTAAAATAAATTACAAAGATAATATTTTGGTTTTTTGTTTTTGTTTCTTGGTTGCTACTCTTTCTGGTTTGTGTATGTTATTTTCCATGCGCTCTGTGTGATATCAAAAAATCAGAAAGAGAGTGGAAAGTGTTTTCTTGTCTGCGTATGCTCTTTGTCGCGCACTTTGTGTGATCTCAGAAAATCACAAAGAAAGAGAAAACTTTTATTTTTGGGGTAAGCTAACCGAGATATAACCCCTTTATTGTTGTCAAGAAGAAATTTGTTTTTATGAAAACAAGTTTTTTTAAGCACGCCCCTTGAGGTGAAGCTCCAACAACAACAACGACGACAACCTCCATCCTCCTTCTTAAGATTATAATGTGTTTTTCACTAGCTCACTTGGTTGAAAGTTGTTTTACTTAGTAAGAGGTTTAATTTCAAGTCTTTTTTTTGTTCATTTTTTAAAAAGTTCTACATTCATTGTAAAATGCATTTCACTTAAATTACAAAAGTGAAACACTAAAAGTAGCTTTAATATTTATTTTTTTGGTTACTTTTTTGCATGCACCTTTAATTTACAAAGTAATTATTTCATTGTAAAAATGATTCTCACTTTTTTTATAAAAGTGAGTCATTTCATAAAAAACTTATTTATAAAAGTGAGGTTATAAGAAAGTTAGTGAAGAAGGGGTGTCACCACGTGGACCAACTTCTACTTGCCACGTGGCTCTTTGGTTACCATTTATTGTTCAACTTATGCTTATGCTAAGGGGGGGTGAATCAGTATAAGATAATTTTTACTTCAAATGAGAATTCATCAATCATTCATTAGTAAATACATGTAAACTCAAGTCACAATACACAAAGTTTAATTTGGAAATCCTTGTGGGAGAAAACCACAAAAATTATCTTTATAAATGTTTGTAGGAACCATCCTACTGTTACAAATATTATAGGCACTAACTTGCTAGAAACATCAATCTCTTCAGTTGAGAACCAACTCAACAAGATATTGTGTAGGAACAAACCTAATAGAGACACCAATCTCTTTAGCTAAGCACCAAATTGACAAGATATTGTGTAGGAACCAACCTACTTGAGACACCAATCTCCTTAGTTGACCACTAACTCAGTAAGACTTGTATAGGCACCAATCTAAGATATTCATACACATAGTACTTCTTACTTCACCTGCATGCTTCATACTTCATGCATTTCATTGCATCATCATACCCTTAACTTTCATGATCCAACGCCTCTCATTGCTTCATACCCCAGACATAGCTTCAAACCCTAGTCATATTTATCCTTCATTCCCTAGCAAACCTCATATCATCATTCTCATAATATAATTCCAGACTGCAGCATCACAACCTCAAAAAATTTCACTTTGCATCATCATAGACCTTAGTCCTTTATATCGCACCCTTAAAAATCCAAGAAAACTCCTCTTGTGCACCTTTGGACCCCAAGAATAATCCCCAGCTCCTCTTGTGCACCTGAGATCTCTTTTGCGCACTTGTACTTTCTCTTCTTGCTTGGATACTCTTCAAATGGGCACATCTATCATGTATTTGTAGTGTTTATATGTTCACTTATGGGGCCAACTTGACATCCATTTGATAGACTTTTAAGTTTTTGAAACACACAAATGCCAAAAACATTTTGATTAATTCTAATCTTACAACTAGAGAAAAGGTTTCTTCAAAGTCAATACCCTCAAATTGAGCATACCCTTTACAAACAAATCTTGTTTTATTTCTTACTACTTGTCCATCTTCATCCAATTTGTTTCTGAAGACCCATTTGGTGCCAATCAAATTCTTGT
>JASDQU011403758.1:2722-12936 GCA_032191745.1 Picea mariana
CTTGGCCATTCACCGGATAGGTGTCAGGCTACCCTTCTAGATTCTGCAATCGGAAAGAACTAGGACCCAATTTCTCTGCAATTAAAAACGGTCCAAGCCATAAGTTTTGAAATTTCGTGTGCTCTCCCTTTCCCTCATGCGGTTTGTCCCATTTCAAAACAAGGTCACCTACTTCGAAGTTTCTATCAGAGGCAGAGTTGGAATCGAACCAGCCTTTAACCACTAGTTAATGCTGATATAAATTACGTTTAGCTTGGGCTCTTACCTCTTCTAGCTTCATCAAAGTGTTAATTCAATTTTCCAAAGGGGGACAATCTTCTTCTTAAATTTTATGTGATAGTTGAAGTGAAGGAAGAAGAATGTGTGGTGGAAGAATTGCTTCTCTGCCATAAATGAGAAAGAAAGGAGAGTCACCTACAACAGTTTTTGGTGTTACCCTATTTTGTGATTTTCAGCCACCATTCTCTTGATGATTTTAATCAAATTCTTATTTGTTGACTCTGTCAATCTATTGCCCTGGGGGTAATAGCTAGCATAATACTTCAATTTAATTACTTTTTCTAAAGTGAACTCACTCATCTCAAGAGATGAAAAGTAGGAAGCATTATCGAATACTAAATAGTCAGGGATACCAAAATGAGTGATAATATTCGAATTTAAAAAGGCAATTACCTGACTGGTATTCATAGTTCTTAACGCGGCAACTTCAGACCACCTGGTGAAGTAATCTGTGGCTGTTATGATAAAATTATGCTGCTGAGAGGATGGCGGATTGATTGGACCTATAATATCAAGGCCCCATTGCTGAAAAGGGGAGTCTACTGAAACAGGCTGCAAAGGAAAGACTGGTTTCTGTAACTGCCCTGATGCTTTCTGACAAATAGTACACTTACAACACAAGGCATGGGCATATTTAAAAAGTGTGGGCCAGTAATAACTAGCTCTCAAAACCTTATGGGCAGTGGTGTCGCCACCAAAATGACCACTAGCTTCTCCGACATGCAACTCTAGCAAGACTTTGTCTGCTTCGTCTTTCTCAAGACAGTGCATCAGTACGCCATCAAAATTTTGATGAAACAGAATACCATTAATCAAATGAAAGGAGGTAGACTTTAATCTTAATTCTCTTCTTTTAGTGGGATCCAAGTTATGGGGGGTTGACCCATGTTCAAGACAGAATCTTATATTGTCATACCACAGACTGACAGAGTTGTGAGCACAGTAGATTGCATTTTGATCATGCTGTCCTAGGTTTGACATATTGTTTTCTTCTTTCTCTCCTGTTGTTGAATCAGCGACTAACTTGCATAACCCTTGGCCTCTCACTATTTACGCTGGGGTAATTTCTATGTCGTACTCTTGTAAGGAAGTAACCCAATTCGCCCTCTTTTCACCTAGTTCCTTCTGCACTAACAGGTTCTTGACGGCTGGGTAAGGGACAATAATCTTTGTCCTAGATTTCAAAATATAAGACTGGAAGTGTTTGAATGCTTTGAAAACAGCGTAGGCTTGCTGATCTACCGTTGGGTAATTAAGTTCTGCACCTTTGAAAGCAGAGCTCATAAAAGCAATGGGTACTTCGTTGTTTTCGACATTCTTTTGAGTTAGGACAGCGACGTAGGAACGGTCAGAAGAAAAAGTGTAGAGCGTGAAGTCTTGGGAAAAATCGGGGCTCATGAGAGAAGGAGTGTCTATTATAGCCTTCTTTATTGCATTAAAAGCTTGATTTTCTAAGGGTCTCCAATGATATTGTGCGTCTTTCTTGATTAGATTCTGCAAAGGTCTGACCATTTCAGAGAAGCTGGGGACAAATCTCCTCACGAAGTTAATTTGGCCTAAGAAAGACTACATAGACTTTTTGGATGTAGGAGGGGGAAGTTTCGAGATGACTTGAGTCCTTTCAGGGTCGATAATCATCCCTTTGCTTGACACAATAAATCCTAAGAGTTTACCCTGTTCTACTGCGAAGATGGATTTTATAGGATTCAAGGAAATGTCGTATTTACGACATCATTGTAGAATGGCTCGTAAATGAGCTAGATGATCAGTTTTGTTTTTAGAGAATACAGTAATATCATCTAAGTAAACTATGACGGACTGATTGATTAATCCTCTAAAAGCGATGTACATCGCTCTCTGGAAAGTGGCACCAACATTAATCAATCCAAAGGTCATTTTTCGATAAGCATAGGTGCCCCATGGGGTGCAGAAGATAGTTTTAAGTTGGTCTGGTGGAGAGATCAGGACTTGGTTGTACCCCGAGAAACCATCCAGTAAGGATAGCCTCTCAGAACCAGATACCTATTGAAGGATCTTTTCCATGGGTGGGATAGGATAGTTGTCTTTATCAGACGCTCTATTAAGGTTTCGAAAATCGACGCATAGTCAGATTTCCCCACTTTTCTTTCGGACAGGGACAAGGTTAGAAACCCATTGAGTGTGTCTAACTGGGAAAATTATCTTAGCATTAAGGAGTTTATTCAATTCTTTTTTGATGGTCGGTTCGAGGTTAGGGTGCATTTTTCTTAATTTATGTTGAAAGGGTAAGGTTTGGGGTTTCATAGGAATGACGTGTTGTATGATGTTAGGGTCGAAAGTTTTAATTTCATCATACATCCACGCAAAAACATTTTTAAATTATTTGAACAATTTAATAAATGCATCTTTTTCTTGTTCAGAACATCCTACCCCTAGATTAATGCAGTGTGGATTGTCATTAGTTCCTAAGTTCACTTTTTCATATGATAAAGAGGAACTATTGGTTTTACAGTTGACCGACTTTTTGAATTTATCTTGGAGATCATAAAACTTCTCTAATCTAACTATAGATTTAGGGATCGAATTTACCATGTCCGATGAAGATTCAAGAGTTCTTGGATCTGGTATTACTATGAAATCGCACAGATTGTCGTCGTGCGTGCGTTTGTTTATCACCACACCTTGAAAAGTTTCTTCCATATGTAGAAAGCTAATAATCTGCTGATCGTCATCGAAGGCCCTCCAGTTGGTGATGTTGTTGGGAACAGATGGTATGAACAACAGTTCGACGGAGAATGCATCTGGGGACAAGCCTTCTGTAGGAAAGAGTTTGGAAGCTACGTTAGGGAATAGGTTTGCTTCAGAATTATTCAATCTAGGAATAGAATTTATATTGAAAGAATAAAATTTATTCATTAAATTCCATACCTCAGATTTGTAGCTTTTAAGATGCGGAGACAAATAGTGGATATAATCTCTTACCTGCCTAACCACGATTTCAGAATCACCAAAGACAGCTAAGTTTTGAATGTTCATGTCTAAATATTTTCTGAGACCCTGTAGTAAAGCCTCATATTCTGCAGTGTTATTAGTACATTCAAATTCTAGCCTACATGCAATCAGGGTTTTGTTACATGTCGGATCAATAATAACGTAGCTTGCACTAGCTCCTTCTTTGGACTTTGAACCGTCAAAATACAGAGACCAAATATGATTTTTATCGGGTGTATGAGACCGTTGTGTAGAAGTTGTTGGCTGCACATATGCTACAATCTCGAACTGTTGTTCTGGATTGGTGATAGCTAAAGTCTAGGCCATGAAATTGTTGAAAAAGGTATCCATCCCTTGTATTTTGGGTGAATCGACAGAAGGTGTAAATGGTTCATTGGGATCATTTAAATCTGTGACCGTGAACTTAAGGTAGCGTTCACGATTTACCTTGATCTTGTTGGGATTGTCGTTTTCTGGGAGCCATAGGTGAGACCAATCTGTCGCGAAATAGCCATGTAACTTCTCCGAACAGTCCCTGCTTAAAAACATACCGTACACTTCTGGAATATCCACAACGATAATATCAATTACTTGATGAACCTTGGGGTTAGACGATAATCTTATAAGCACATTCCTTAATTCGCCTATAAATTTAACATTAGTTCGATCAAGTTGGATGATTTTTAATGTGCATGCTTCAACCTCAGCTTTAATCTTCTGACATACAGACGATGGAATTATATTGGATGTCGCTTCTAAATCTACCATACAATTGTGCACGTTTCTATTAAAGATTTTGAAAGTTAACAAAAATGGAGGTACATTTTTGTGAGTACTAAGGGTGGTAGCTTGTGGTTTTTTACTCATAGTCTCTAAGGCTACATTATCTACATTATTTACATTATTTACAAGAAGGATTACTTTATCTTAAGGATTGGGGTTATTCTTAGTGGAAGTCTTCTGAGAAACTTTGTTCTGAACAACCTTGTTACTAGTTGAATTACTGTTTTTGCTATTCTCTAAGATGTTCTGTAACATTTTTTGTAGCAGAAACGGAAATTTTAATAACTTACAAACCTAAATGTTAGCCCTTAACTTTTTGAGATCTTCAACTAAATCATAATCTAAGTTGGGGTTTACATGATTCTGTTTAGTCTCAGTTGGTTTAGATTGCTTTAGGGGCAAAATCGTAGTGTTTTCGGAAGAAGGTTTGTTTGTTGTCTTACTCCTAGTATTGTAGGGATGGACTGTCTTGAAGTTAGCTTGGAAAATGTTGTCCGAGAAGTGTCCAAAAATGTTCAGAGAAGACTCTTCTTCTTGAACTGTCTCTTGTTCAACAACCTCCTCAGGAATCTCAGGAGGCATCAAGTTATCTTGGGCTTCTAGAATTGTTTATAAGGTGTATTGTAGACTTTTTAGATTAAGGCCCTCAGTAGTTAGATTAGGTCGGTTGGTTGGGAAAGGCTTCCTGAACGGGGGTTTGTAAGGCCCTTTGCTCAAAGAATCTTCTTCAGTCATCCTTTTCAAATCTATTACTTGATTTGACAGTTTTTGAACGACTTTAGTTAAGTTTTCTAAATCAGATCTTTCAGGTTGCATTTTACTTTGAGTAGGTCTAGGGAGGATCTCGATCTTCTTTTTGGAAGAAGAGCTAGTTTCTGTTCGTTGCTAGTAGTGTCTTTTAAACTAAGTATGTATTTTTCAATCTAGCTGGCCTCTTCGAAGGCCTCTAACAATGTGGCTTTCTTAGTTCATTTAACTCAAATAGATATACTTTGATGCAATTCTTTAGTATAGTATGCTATAATACGATTCTCAGCAGGCATGGAATCCATGGGGATTCGGTTCTTAAGTGTTAAGAATCTTTGATTAAAGTCTTTAATTTTCTCTTTTGGGTTCATTTTTAAGCTAGAAATCTCCATAACTAGAACTTCTGGAGTTTTATCATCTCCAAACTTTTCCAAAAGTAGGATTCAAACTTTTCCCAAGACACGATGGTATGGGGTTGCTGGGCAAAGTACCATGTAGATGCATTTCCCTCAAAAGTGTAAGGGAAAAACCTACAAACTACGTCTTCATGCTCGACATTGCGGAGTCTTATGGCTAACATAAACTTTTTAATGTGATCTTCGGCGATCTGTTTAGAGTTAGGGTCAAACTTGGGAAGCCACTTCTCTGGATGTTTGGGTAAGGGATGTTGTTCCCTAGGTACGACTACTGCATCTTGGTCGAGCCAAGCTCTAGCAGGGTTGTTCTGGTTGGCCATTGGTGTAGTTGGTGTGGAAGGCTGTGAAGGGGAACTGCCTTCGTCAGAGGAGTCTTCTCGCAAAGAAGAAGGGGATGATGGAGGTGGTGAGGGAGGTATACCAGATCCTCCTGCAGCAGGAGTGAGGATTGGATCTGTAGGGTTCACAGTGAGGTTAGTGCCTCTGAGTTGTTCTCTAATATCATAGAAATCTAAAGGTTGGTCCAAAGGTCGATTTGGTTTCCTCAAATGGGCTAAGGCACTATGTGTTCTTATAAGAGATTGGCAGACAATCTCTTGTATGTCACCACCTGTAGGATTTGGTGTTACTGGCTCAACTGTGATCGGTGGATTGTTGTTTGATGTGGTTGTTGTTTGAGGGGGAATGTTATCATTCAAATGACTTCTTGTCACTATAGGTGAGTGATTAGGTGGTGGAGGAGTCTTGCGACTTCCTCGTGCCATTAATAAATTTCAGGCCCTCCTTCTAGCGCCATTTGTTGACGGGCGAAATTGAACGCTCGCCAACTGGAAGAGTGGATCCGGTCTAGGGTTGTCTAAATAACCCAAGCCATTTGGTATGAACCACCCTGATGGGTTTAGCGGCTCCGTTAGCCGATCTAAGTCCTAAGAAAACAAAATAAAACTACTCTAAATTAACTAATCTAAATGACAAAAAATAACAATTAAAATGAAGCAATAAACAAATCTAAACTATTATATACAATTTATTACCTAAACTATACAACTATGATTCTATAAAATCAAATGTTCAATTACCAACACAATCAAATTCAATTACAAATTTACAATATTTACAAATTGCATATTTAAATTAAAACCTGCAAAACTCATTTGTAATCTGTCCTAAGACAACGAAACTATTGTTTTTTGATTTTTATAATTTTATGAAAAAGAAATAGAATAAAAACTATCTAAGATAAACATCTAAAATAATAACTCTAACTACAAATCTAAACTAATATATTTATCTAAACTACTTAAATAATACTAATAAGTTAACTATTAAATGACAAATAGCAAACTGACCTAAAGTGACGCTTCAGGTTTGTTCTGTATGCAATAGTTGTTTTAGTCGTTCGGAGGGAGTAAAACCGCACCGGATTATCCACGAGCTTCTCGTAAACAAGAAGCAACTGTGCTCTTAAAATATAGATGACAGGACAAACAAGACATAAAAATAACAACAATTTTATAATCTACAAATCGTCACCATTAGATAAATCTGTATGCAACAATTTGTGCAAAACAATTCTACTAATGAAAAAGATAAATGTGTATTCATCAAATTGAATTAAAGTGATTGCTGTATTTTTAGATAAGAGATATCAAATATGGTCAACATAAAAATCAAATCAAATTAACATGCAATGAATTATGATATCTAAAGTAGTCGATAATTAATTGCAAGCTGATATGCAAGACCCAAAACAAAAGTTTGATATATTGAAAGTGAAAGTTGTTACAAGACATCAACTTTCGTCTCAGTCTGAATCATAAATCCATAGTATGGTTCTCTCCACAGTGATGATGATGGTTCTCATTACAAAAATAATAAGTATTTAAAGACCTCCCACAAGGTAAAACATCCCTGTGGGAATTATCAAAATAGTTTACACAAATCTGGGGATAATATCCCAAGTTTCTAGCTCAAGCTAACATCCTAAAACAAAACCATATCCAAAGTATCTCCTAAACTGCTACAACATGCCCAATTGATCATTGTAATTCATATGCACCTGAAAGGGGACAAGAATAGACAATATTAGAGGATATTTTATTGATAAAATTGACAAAAATCTAATTTTAAGACTAGCTACAGAATCTTGCGATTCTGTAGCTGGTCTAAATTGAACACATAATCGTTTCAAAACCAATTCAAATATTAAAGAATATATTCAAACTATTTAACAATATTTGATTGCTAATTAGAAACCAAAAGAATCACTCAAATCGACACTTGTATGCAAATTGAAACAAAGTAAAACGTGGTCAACCAAATGGTAACATAGATGCATGCACTCTGTTCAAATTGTTATCACCAATTTAGGGTAAACAAAATCGCATTAGATAATTCGAGAGCAATGAAATTATTTTTACGAATCAATTCCAATTGACACAAATAGTTGCTTCAGCCATCAACAAAATCATTGTCGAATCCAAACGAAATCAACGGGATCGTTTTTCAAATTGATAGAACTATATTAAACATATACAAATGATCATACTAATTGTGTCACACAGCAATCATTTGTAAATCAAATCAAATAGGGACGAATCAAAACAATTTGGGGTCGATACAATCATTATGAATCAAAACAGCTCCATGATTTTAGTAAATAGATCTTTTGCACAGGTCGAATGTGACCCGAATCCAAAACGATAATATTGATGCAATACAAAATAGAGTCATTCCTGGTAAATCGAGGTCAACAGGGTTGTTTCGAGTCTATTAGGAATAAACAAAACTAATGGAAATCAAACCAAATCGACTATCCAAAATCAGACGAGCAGAATTGATTCAAGAACAAACCAAACCGAATCTAAAACCAATCAATTGCCTATACTAAGTTGGGCACGACAAAATCGCATAACCAAATCGTAAATACATTTGAGTTTAGTAAAATGAATCTACTGTATAGGATCCACAACAGAATTGTGTAAACTATTAAAGAATCCTTTCGAATTAAAATGAACAGAGCTAATTTGGAAGAAAAACCGAATATCTTACAATAATTCAAGCAAACTTACAAAGCAAAAATCATATTGAAATTCATACCTGGACAATAAGAAATGGCTTCGATTATGATGATTTGGAATTGATGAAGGATGTTGTCGATTCGACATTCCTGAAGACAATCGAACCAGTGGTTTTTTGTTTATTGTCATTAGCTTGAAGCCTGTTTCTTTCTCTTGTCATCACTGTAACTTGATCCTCTAACAATTTGATCTTTGACTGCAACAAGGGAACATCGGTGTAATAATTCTCTAGCCACATACTGCATTAGATGCATGTTGTCTGTTTGGGTTTTGATATCACAGGCGAGGGTTTGTTTAAATCACAAGGGGTTTCATTATGTAGCTTGATTCCTGGGTAGCTAGGATTGTCTTTTAGGCATGGGGGTAAATTAGAGACATAGTCATAGGGTTCCTCGAAGCATAGGCCATGGGAATAGGGGTAATCTTCTGCTAGGAAACGCTCGATATCGGAGTCCGAGTCCTCGCTCAGAACTATGGGATTTTGGTCAACGTTTGGCTTAGGTTTATTCTGGGCAAGTCTCGATATCAATCAAGCATTTTTCTTACCCCTGCTGTCGATAGTAGGATTACCCTTGACTTTCTTACCCCTAGGCTTCTTGACATCCTGAGTCTTGTCTGTTATGATGTCGAGTAGGTCGATGTCAGGGAAAGCCGAGGATTTGGAAGGGGGTAGAAGGACATGGAATGGCATGGGTGGCCCGACCATACTCTCACTAACCACAACCTTGTTGATTTGAGCAGACTCTGGGTTAGCAAAGCCATTTCTGGATAGAAAGGCTTGCCAGTTATCACCATGAAGGTTTAAATGGTGGATGACGATGAGTCTAATCAATCCATGATGAAACAAGCTGCTATCAGCTTTCTCGTGTTTGATTCTCTTATCCATATTGTAAAGACTACGCAAGAAGTAAAATGGCATGTTCAAAGGATAGCCCATGAAATTCATCAACAACCAAAGGTGATACAAAAATACTAAGCCATACCGACCTTCACAGGTCACAAATTGTTTCACAATCACCAAAAGATCGTGCCACCTAGGTTTGAGGGTGGAAATAGGCATACCTTTGTCACAGGAGACAACCTTCCTTGATACGAATAGTAATGGCCATGACACCTCATCAACTTTGGAGTTTTTAAACCATCGTTGGCCTATAGCTGCTAGTCCTGTAGCAAAGCTTATGAAATATTCATTGAGCTCGAGTTGTATGTCACCTACTTTAGCCCTACACCCATCAAAGGTGAGGGCAAATTGTTGGGCAACCAAAAGGTTGAAACTCTTGAACCTCTTTATAAACACGAGCCAAACACTATATTCTAAATCCTTTCGAGCATTATCGAATAGTAACAAATCTTAGTTACCGTTAGGCTCTATGTGCACCATCGGTGCCATAGACAGGAGCACATGATGAGAAGGGTGCACAGGCTAGGGTTCGAACACAGCATGTGCAGGGGTAGAACACTCACAGGGTTACCCGAAAACTAGCAAAGGTGAATCAGGGTAGGGGGAAAACATTAATGATAGAATGTACGAAGGTGGTGGAGCTAGTTCAGCCCATGCACAACAGTCATATCCCATAGTACAACCACCGACGCAAATAAATATTCAACCCACTATTGCATAGGTTAAAAAGCCATGCCATTCAATCGATGAAACCTATGGCAAATCGACCAAACATTTGCACGAGTAAAGTTTTATCATAGCTTTAAAACCAAACAAATGAATCGAAATCAATACCAAGGGTCCAATCATATGAAACATGTGTTATGTGAAAACTTTTGTCTAACCACAAGACCAATGTGTTCTCATGAAACCAATGTGTCAAGGGAATCGATCAAAGAACATATAAATCAAATCACCAATGCATCACAAACTCGATCAAAAAAATATCATCACAGTCTTGTAAATCGAAGTGATATTAACAAATAAAGAATGTGAAAT
>JASDQU011403758.1:12986-26076 GCA_032191745.1 Picea mariana
TTTTGATATCTGGCTTCTAGTAGTGAGCCCAACATTAGGGGGGTTTGAGGGTTTTGACTTAACAAACCCTAGAGGACGATTCGATGGTGAAAGATTCCACCTACCTTGTCCCAAGCTTGGTCTCGGTGATGCAATACTCTCCCACACCATTCTAGTTCTAGATCTACTCAGTTGCAGGGGGATTCTACATCAGTTTCATGTGCATATAAAGAGAGGGCGCACCAGTTGAGGGTTTCCAGCAAGAGGGGCACACCATCCATTGAGGGAGGATTCATTCTAGATGAGGAGAAGGGATTTCGGGAATTCTAGGTATTGGGTTTTCCTTGTAGGTACCATAGCACCAATATTTTATATTTTTGGAGGGATTCTTATGGAGGATTGATTGACATTGAGAGAGGGACGATTTCCTTAAGAGGAGGGCACACCATCATTTGGAGGGCATCTAGATCTAAGGATCTAGCAAACATTTTGATGATTTGAGCACTTGGGTTTTCATTGCAGCATCCTGATCTATCATTTTGGAGAGTTTCAGGAGGTTTGGAGGGCTCATTCACCCTGGCTGAATTATCTAGGGTTTCAGGCATCTAAGGGGGCACACCAATCAGTGGAGGGTTTCAGATCTACAATGTGTGAGAGGTATCTTGGAGATTCGGGCACCTGGGTTGTTCTTTCCATCATTCGATCTATTGTTTGACAACTTTCTTGAGGTGATTGGACATCTATTGGCACCAGGGCCGAATTGTTGAGGAGCTTTAGCATTCTAGCAGGACGTGGCATCTTCCAGTGGGGGTTTGGCACTTGGCCTAGATCTACTTGGCATTGGTCCTCATCTCTTATCCAGTCTTTGGAGGCTTATTTTGTATTATTGTGAGCTTTTTGTAGAAGCTATATTATCTATTTTCATAGCCATCTGTTGAGCATTCCAGATCGGCATCTCCATTGTAGCAGGTTCTTCTATCTTATGAATTAAAGCATATTTGAGATGTTTTGGCTTGTCTATCATATTGCAAATGGTTGAGGTATGTTCCATGGTTGTCTCTTCTTGTTATTTGCTGCAAACATTCATATAAACACATCAGTAAACCCTAAGGCCGAAATCAAGAGGCCATTCAGCAAGTAAACACATCCAAACAAGTAATTCAACAAAGTGTTTGACGAAATACCTCACTCAACAAAAGTTTTAAAAAGACACCAAAACCGTGATGATCCTTGGATCCTTGCATAATGGCTTGGGATCATTACAGTGGTATCAGAGCTTAAACTCCTGCCAACCTGAGGGTCTTCCATAAGGAGAGATTGGTTTGTTTTACCTTGCTAGAGAGAGTATGTTCTGTAAAGGGGAATATTACGCCCTTGGGGAGGAAACTAGGGCTCAATTGACATTCCAACAGTTTTTTATCTATAAAAATCCTAGGTGGAGCAAAGAGGTTACATATTGGGTCAACAGAGCAAAGGAAAACAAATCTATGGATGTTTTGGACTTTACTAGAGGGATTGTTGATTGTGATAGGGAATATCAAACCCTCAATGAGAATCTCAGAGGTCTAATGGCATTCCATCATGTTGTATCCTATAAAAATCCTAGTTGGAGCAAAGATGAGGTTACACATTGGGTCGGCATAGCAGAGGAATACAAAGCTATGACAGCTAGATGGAAGGAAGCACAAAGAAACCCCACACTCATTAGGAGCACGTAGCTTTGCTACAGTTGCAAGGTCCCTTGGGAACCAGATCTTAGGTGTAGGGGTAAGGGTAAGAAGCACACTGTTGAGGCATGTCATGGCAGTGAGGATGAGGTGTGTGTGGATGGAGCGATAGATGTTGATTCAGAGAAGTCGAATGATGACAGTGACTCTTGCACAGAGGCTAATGATAGCGACTCTACCTCAGAGGATAGTGATGATGACTCTTGCACAGAGGCTACTAATGCTTGCACGCTTGAGGAGGATGATGACCCTTGTGTAGTGGATAGGCAGTTGGTTGGACAAGATGATAGCACCGTTGTATCAGCAGACATATCACATACCATTAATGTCTTTATGTCTCAGCAGAGTGGTGACACTAGTGAGGAGTCACACGTGTTAGCACCTAGAGATGATGAGCTTCCTATGGGGGTTGTGACACATCTGTCACCTGTTCAGACACCCATGATAGCCACGTCACATGAGGAGATCAGTGGCACGTCAGATATGATGGATGAGCCTAGTGTGAGGGATGCACACCATGGATAGGTAGACCCACAGATCCAAGAGGAGGTACAGGATGTACAGGCAGTTGACCTCACACTTACAGGTTAGCCAGAGAAGATGGAGTCACAGCTATTGGAGACTCCATTGGTTGAGCAGATTGCAGAGGTGTTGACGGGTGAAATTGAATGCTCGCTAACTGGAAGAGTGGATCCAGTCCGGGGTTGTCTAAATAACCCAAGCCGTTTGGGATAACCCACCCTGACGGGTTTAGCGGCTCCGTTAGCCGATCTAATTCCTAAGAAAACAAAAACAAAACTACTCTAAATTAACTAATCTAAATGAAAAATAACAATTAAAACAAACTAATAAACAAATCTAAACTATTATATACAATATATTACCTAAATCATACAACTATAATTCTATAAAAGTTAAATGTCTAATTACCAATAGAATCAGATCCAATTACAGATATACAATATTTACAAATCACAGATTTAAAATAAAACCTGCAAAAGTCATTTGTAATCTGTCCTAAGACAACGAAACCATTGTTTTGCTGATTTTTATAATTTTATGAAAAAGGAATTAAACAAAAACTATCTAAACTAAACAACTAAAATACTAACTCTAACTATAAATCTAAACTATACATATATCTATCTAAAATACTTATACTATACTAACGAATTAACTATCAAATAACAAATAACACACTGACCTGAAGAAACGCTCCAGGTTTGTCCTGTATGCAATGATTATCTTAGCTCATCGGAGGGAGGAAACCTGCACCAAATTTTCTGTAAGCTTCCTGTAAACTAGAAGCAGTTGTGCTCTTCAAATACAGATAATAGGACAAACAAGACATAAAAATTTACAGCAATCTTATGGTTTACAAATCATAACATTTAGATAAATCTGTGTGAAAGGATTTGTACGAAATGATTCAATCAATGAAGAAGAGAAATTTGTAATTCATTAACTGAAACAAATTAATTGTTGTATTTTTAAATAAGAGAGAGATCAGATATAGATAACACATTAATCAAGTCACATCAACCTGCAATAGATTACGATAGCTAAAGTAGTCTATAATCAACTGCAAACTTATACGAATAAAACTTGAAACAAAAGTTTGATATATTGAAAGTGAAAGCTGTTACAAGACATCAACTTTCATCTCAGTCTGTATCATAAATCCATAGTCTGGTTCTCCCATAAGTGAGGATCATGATGCTTATTACAAAAAATAACAAGTATTTAAAGACCTCCCACAGGGTAAAACATCCCTGTGGAAGTTATCAAAACCGTTTACACAAATATGGGAAAATACCCCAAGTCTGACTAAACTAACAACCTAAAATAAAAACTATATCACACAAATATCTCCTAGACTGCCACAGCATGCCTAATTGATTATTGCAATTCGAATGTACCTGAAAGAGGACAAAAATGGACAAGTTAAGAGGATATTTTGTTGATAAAATTGATAAAAATCTAATTCTAAAGACTAGCTACAGAATCTTACGATTCTGTCGCTGGTCTAAATCAAACACAGAATCGTATTAAAAATCAATTCAAATCTTAAAAACATATTCAAACTATTAAAAATATTTGATTGCTAAAAGCATCATTCAAATCGACACTTGTATGCAACTTGAACAAACTAAATCGTATTCAACCAAATGATAAGAGAGATGGATACACTTTGTTTAATTCGTTATCATCAATTTGGGTTAACAGAATCGTATTGGATAACTCAACAACAATGAAATCGTTTCATGGACCAATTGAAATCAAAACCAATAGTTTATGTTGCTCCAGCCATTAACAAAATCACTTCGAATCCAAACGAAATCAACAGGATCGTTTTCTCAAATTGATAGCACTATATTAAACATAAACAAACGATCCATGCTATTAGCGCATCAAATCAAAACTGGTATGTAAATTATCACAAACAAAATCATAATGGAATTAATTGCTTGATAACAGGATCTGTGGGACTCGTCCAACGTTTGTTATTGCCAATTGGGGGTAGACAGAATCGATTGATATTCAATGAAATCATTACTTGAGTCAATTTCAAAAATGAACTATTAGCTGAGTTTTCTCATACGAATGCAACAGAGACAAAATCGTTTTTGAAAGTCAAAACCAATAGCGCAGTATCAAATCTACTTTCAATATCAATCTAACTCAAAACAAGCAATCGTGTTAACTCAAGACATGCATCAATCAAACCAAAATGAATCGAAACAGTTTGTGTTTGTTACAACTGTTATGAATCAACACAAGTCCACGATTATAGCAAGTAGATCTTTAGCATGGGTCAAAGATAATTAAAATCCAATCGAGAATACTAATTCAGTACAGAACAAAGTTGTTTTGAGTTTATTAGGAGCAAACGAAACTAATTAAAATCATACCAAATCAACTATCAAACAGAATTGATTCACAAACAAACCCAATCGAATCAAAATCAATGAATTGCTTGTACTAAACTAGGCACAACAAATCGCATAACCAAATCATATGTACATTTAATTTTAGTAAAATGAACCTACTATACAGGATCCACAACGTAACCGTTTTTTATAATCAAACTATGACAGAGTCATTTCGAATAATGGACAGAGCTAATCGAAAACCAAAACTCGATTCATTATATTAATTCAAGCAATTCATAAAACGAAATTGATATTGAAATTCATACCTGGATAATCAATAGACAACTTGGTCATGATAGTTTGGAATTGACAAAGGCTGTCGTCGATTCGACATTCCTAAAAACGATCAAACCAGTGGTTTTTTGCTTCTTGTCATTAGCTTGAAGCCTGTCCCTTTCTCTCGACAACACTGAAACTTGGTTCTCTAAAGATTTGATCTTCGATTGTAATAAGAGAACGTCGGTATAGTAGCGATCAAGCCACACATTACATTGGACACACACTGTCTGCTCGGGCTTCGAAACGACAGTCGAGGGTTTGTTCAGATCATCGAGAGTTTCATTAGGTAGCTTGATTCCTTGGTAGCTAGGATTGTTCTTTAGGCAAGGTGGTAAATTAGAAACAAAGTCATAGGGTGGCTTGGAGCACAGACCATGGGAATAAGGGTACTCACTAGCGAGGAAGCGCTTGATATCAGAGTCCGAGTCTTCGCTGAGGACTATGGGCTTTTGATCAGTGTTTGGTTTAGGTTTATTCTGGGCAAGTCTCAATATCAATCAAGCATTCTTTTTACCTTTGCTATCGACAGTAGGGTTACCCTTGAATTTCTTTCTCACAGGCTTTTTTACAGCCTCAACCGTGTCTGTTATAATGTCGGGTAGGTCAATATCAGGGCAGACCGAGGGTTTGGGAGAGGGTAGAAGGGCATGGAAAGGCACGAGTGGCCCGACCTTAGTCTCACTGACCACAGACTTGTCGATTTGGACAGACTCTGAATCAACAAAGCCATTTCTAGAAAAAAAAGCTTGCCAATTATCGCCATGGAGGTTTAAATGATGAACGACGATAAGTCTAATCAAGCCATAGTGAGACAAGCTGATGTCAGATTTCTCGCATTTGAACCTCTTAGCCATTTTGTAAAGACTATGCTGGAAGTAAAATGGCATGTTCAATGGATAGCCCATGAAATTCATTAACAGTCAAAGGTGATAAAGAATAACCAATCCATACCGACCCTCACAGGTCACAAATTGTTTGACCATTATCAAAAGATTATGCCACCTGGGTTTAAGCTTTGGAAATAGGCATACCTTTGTCACAGGATGAAACCTTTCGTGATATGAACAGTAAAGGCCATGACACCTCGTCGACTTTAGAGTTTTTAAACCATCGTTGGCCCGTGGATGCCAATCCTGTGGCAGAGCTTATGAACTCTTCATTCAGCTCAAGCTGAATGTCACCTACTTTATCCCTACACCCATCAAAGGTAAGGGCGAATTGCTGTGCAACCAACAGATTGAAACCCTCGAACCTCTGTATAAACGTGAGCCAACCATTATATTGTAAATCCTTATGGGCGTTATCAAAGAGTAACAGAGCTTGACTACCATTCGGCTCAATTCGCACCACCGGTGCCATAGAGAGGAGCACACGGTGAGCGATGTGAACGAGCCAGGGTTTGACTCACAACATACGCAGGAGCATAATGCTCACAGGCTTACCCGAAACTAGCAAAGGTGAAACAGGGATAGGGGTAAACATTAATGGCATATCGTGCGAAGGTGGTGGAGCTAGTTCATACATGCACGACAGTCATATCTATAGTACAACTGCCGGCACAAATAGCTATTCAACCCACTATTGTATAGGTTAACAATTATGCCATTCGCTCGACCAATGAAATCAATGGTAAGTGGATTAAACATTCATGCGAGCAATAGTTATAGTTTCAAAGCCAAACAAATGAATCGAAACCAATACCAAGGGTTTGACTAGGTGACATGTGTTGTATAGAACGATTCATAGCAAGGGTTTAACCATAACACCAATGCTTTTTTATGTAACCAATGTGCCAAGTGAATTGATCAAATAACATGTAAATCCAATCACCAATTCATCACAAACTTGATCATAAGAATATCATCACAGCCTTATAAAAATCGAAATCATATTAACAACAAAAATGCCAAATGAGTAAAGAATCTTGGGGTCTTGCCAACTGTATAATGATAATTAAATCGGAAACGCAATAAGCATATAGACAAGAGCGATCATAACAATCCAGTGACATTTTTCATATGACTTTGAAATTAAAGTTTTCACGCTTGCAGTCATGAAAACAAGAACAAGGGCAAGTGGGAAAACGCATATAAAACAATAGTGTCGTTTTATTCGAAGGTTTCGACGAAAATCAAAGTTTGAGAAACTCTGGTGTAGGCAGCTTATAAGGACATTATAAAAATCCGAATTGGCTGCCAACAAGAGGCTGACGGGTTGATGGAGCACTTACTTCCAGGATCAGCTTGCATTCATGAGGATGCACTCTTTAGTATTCAGGATGACCATAGCATGTGCTTAGACACAACTATATGGAATCTAGGTGCAGAGGATAGTAGCAGGTTGAGTGCACAGGAGGATACGGCTACTCATACAGGGTACAGTGTGATTCAGGGGGAGATAACATCTAGTGATGGGGTGCAGTGGCATACAGAAGTACCCAAAAACACAGTAGACAGTGGACAGTTTAGCACGTCATCTTATGCAGAGGGTTTTTTTGGGGATTCTAGAGTTGGCACTAGCAAGACTGACACTAGCAGTGAGGGGTCTGATATGGCACCTCAGGATGACCATGATCAGGAGTCACACCACTTTGCAACACAGTTGAGAGTTAGTGAGGCTATGATCAGGGCAACCACTAGACGTATTGATGACATGCATGCAGTGATGACAGATTATTTTTGGAGAGCATCAGTGGCATAGGGTAGCTCAGATGGAGGATTTTCCATGGATGATTTTCACATTCTCAGGAAGAGAGTGTCTATGATGAGGACTGACTACCAACAGTTGTTGACAAACAGGGACTACCTATTGGGGATTAGTGAGTTGTATCACAGGGCCTTGAGGGGGCAGGAGTTGGAGGTAGACCGACTCACTCAGGAGTGGGAGAGCACTCGAGGATTCTTGAGAGGAAGACAGACAACCCTTCAAGAATCAGAGTCTATACCAGATGAGCTTCTTGAGAAGATCTGTTAGAGATCATATTCATCTATCCTGGTGGACACTCTGATATATCCTTTTTTCACATAGTTAGAGGATGTTGGTGGTCTAGCAGAGGAGCACCAGTTGATGGAGGACACTTCCATTTGTGTTTCGAGAGCAGTTGACCTCCATGTAGACATTGATCTAGCAGTACACCCCGGATCTACGATGTAGCTTGAGTCTGCAATAGACGACATGAGTATGTTGGAGCATACGATGATGAGGGATAGTGCATAGAGACATGCCGAGATATACAGTCAGGTTCAGACAGATGTATGGGATTGAAGGGAGGAGACACACGTAGGGGAGTATGCATATTTCACTCTTTTGCAGCAGCCCATAGTTATGGTTGAGCACCTTCACCATATCAGCAGTCGCATGAGGAGAGATAGACAGTGGCTGAGAGCATGGAGAGTGCCTAGGCCGAGGCCACTTGGCATGATTACCTTTACGACATCCAGCCGGAGAGAGAGGGGTCGTCATAGGCAACCAATTGAGACTTGGTGTGTGAGAGAGAGCATCATGGGCCAAGTGGTAGAAGATGAGCACATAGGGATTCTGATAGTGATCAGTCTCACACAGGAGCAATTAGAGGAGATTGGAAGTGATAAAATTCCAAGTTTTCCATGGGATCTGGGTGTTCATTTGGCTAGCAGGATGTCTAACTACATGGTGACCCAGATTGCGCCATAGAGCCACACACTCCACCAGGGGTCGGTTTGGAGTGGATCTGCAGGGATTTGTTTGATAGAGAGAGGCAACTTTTCACTCTTGGTCATCATGATAGGACGTGGAGATGGGTGGAAAGGTACTTCTTTTACAGAGATGTCCTTACAGGTACAGTTTCTGGACAATAGGTCCAATGGCCACAGGGATTTCAGCTTGAGGATCCAGGAGTGGAGGATCCAGTATACATACAGGGAGTAGGCAGGCAGGGCCACCATAGTACAATGTCAGTATGGGGAACTTCGACAGAGGTTAGCATGGGATCCAGGGATTGCAGGATTGGGCATTTCACGGATTCACAGGAGAGAGTGGACCATTACAGGGGAAAGTTATTCTAACTTTCCATTGAGCTTCAGTGTTGAGAGGAGCGCACCACTTGCGGGTGTCTCATGGAGGTCTTGTAGTACCTCATTCTAGCATCAACATGTGCAGTTGATGGAGGCCGTGTGGATCTTGGTAGAGATTTGGAGGATGGAATCATTCCGAGATGAGGCCATGTGTCGTGCAGGAGGTTCAAAGGGTTGATATCTTTCAGGACTATGCTTTGCAGAGTATTGCAGTTCACTTCCTGATATGGGATCCAGGGGGTGGAGTATACTATTGTTCGTCTTTCGATGGGTTCTACTATGTACCCCACAAGTGGACATGGGATCCTGGAATTTTACTTGGAGGGATTTGGGTATTGCTTGAGGACAAGCAATTTTCTAGCAGGGAGGACTGTAATGTCCCTACTTTGGGACATCATCACAGTGCAGAGATTTATGATGACCAGAGTAGCCAGATGGATGTTATGGCGAGTACAGGGGTATTTGAGAGGCATTGTGGGGTCGAGCTTGCATTGATCACCATATTCCATCATTATAAGCCATTCCGCACAGGTTGGCTTTGGTTTCGTTGCATTCCGACGATTTCCATGATTTTGACTATTTTGAGCTATAAGTTAATTAAAATCACTAAAGAGGTCATTTTGGGCACATTACTTGGAGGAACCTCTCAGTGTAATAGCTCATTGGAATCAGGAGGAGCAACACCACAGGATGGGATGGCTAGAAGTGACTTTCAGTGGCCAGGGAAGCCACAAGGAGAGATACAGTGTTTTTCAAAGGTAAAAAGGTTAATTAATTAATTAAAGTGATTTAATTAATTAATTAAATATTAATAAAATGAAAGTCACTTTGGAGGGACAAGGAGAGAAAAAAAAGTATAAAGGAAAGGCAAGGGCCTCTTCTCATAATTCATGTATGATCTTATTTTGATATCTAACTTCTAGCTAGTGAGCCCAACATTGGGGGGGTTTGAGGGTTTTGACTTAACAAACCCTAGAGGATGATTCAGTGGTGAAAGATTCCACCTACCTTGTCCCAAGCTTGGTTTCGGAGATGCAATACTCTCCCACACCATTCTAGTTCTAGATCTACTCAGTTGCAGGGGGATTCTACATCAGTTTCATGTGCAGATAGAGAGAGGGCGCACCAGTTGAGGGTTTCCAGCAAGAGGGGTGCACCATCCATTGAGGGAGGATTCATTCTAGCTGAGAAGAAGGGATTTCGAGAATTCCAGGTATTGGGTTTTCCTTGCAGGTACCATAGCACCATTATTGGATATTTTTGGAGGGATTCTTATGGAGGATTGATTGACATTGAGAGAGGGACGATTTCCCTAAGAGGAGGGCACACCATCATTTGGAGGGCAGCTAGATCTAAGGATCTAGCAAACATTTTGATGATTTGAGCACTTGGGTTTTCATTGCAGCGTCTCGATCTATCATTTTGGAGAGTTTCAGGAGGTTTGGAGGGCTCATTCACCTTGGCCGAATTATCTAGGCTTTCGGGTATCCAAGGGGGCGCACCATTTAGTGGAGGGTTTCAGATCTACAACGTGTGAGAGGTATCTTGGAGATTCAGGCACCTGGGTTGTTCTTGCCATCATCCGATCTACTGTTTGGCAACTTTCTTGAGGTGATTGGACATCTATTGACACCAGGGCCGAATTGTTGAGGAGCTTCAACATTCTAGCAGGACATGGCATCTTTCAGTGGGGGTTTGGCACTTGGCCCAGATCTACTTGGCATTGGTCCTCATCTCTTATCCAGTATTTGGAGGCTTATTTTGTATTATTGGGAGCTTTTTGTAGCAGCTCTATTATCTATTTTCATAGCCATCTGTTGAGCATTCCAGATCGACATCTCCATTGTAGCAGGTTCTTCTATCTTATGAATTAAAGCATATTTGAGATGTTTTGGCTTGTCTATCATATTGCAAATGGTTGAGGTATGTTCCATGGTTGTCTCTTCTTGTTATTTTCTGCAAACATTCATATAAACACATCAGTAAACCCTAAGGCCGAAATCAAGAGGCCATTCAACAAGTAAACACATCCAAACAAGTAATTCAGCAAAGTGTTTGACGAAATACCTCACTCAACAAAAGTTTTAAAAGGACACCAAAACAGTGATGATCCTTGCATAATGGCTTGGGATCATTACAAGTAATGTGACGTTCCGCATACCACCAGAAATGGAGTGACAAGCACTATCCATCTAGGATAGTTTCATTGACAAATTCACTAACGTTCATCTCATTATTCCACAAATAAACATGGGTTCTATAACCATACTTCTAGGATAACTCAATCCGCAAAGCGTCTTCTCGTGAGGGATTTCACCATAAGGGGACCACTTTGGAGTTCATCCATTTCTACTTATTATCAACCATGACAAGATAATAACAAGTAATCTTTACATCAAACAATCTTTGGTCCATTACCCAACCTTTGTTCTACGGGGCTTTCTTCAAGGGTTGACATCAATGACAACCAACCTTAATCAACAGACTCCTATATTATAGTTAATTTCTTCCGACCATCTCTTAGTGTTCCTAAAATTGGTAATAAATTTCTCATATAGCCTTATTGTAGAAACTCTTAACTCGAAAGGGACTTTAAGCTCTTCTAACCTATTCCAGAGGTTAGTCCCGGGCACAGTATCAACAACTTTTCTAAAATCAACGAAACAACAAAGGATATTAGTTTTATCATTACGACACTCCTCTACAATGATCCTAAGTGTATTAAGGTGGTCCATAGTGGAATGGTATCCTCTGAACCCATCCTATCCTCAAGCTCTTTTTCCATGGCTTTCTAGCCATGTGCTTATCTTATTTTCCAAAATACTTTTGTATAGCTTAGCTAAAATGGGCCTAATCATAATGGTACTATAATTAGAGGGATTGCTTTTATCCTTGCCTTTAAAAATAGTTACAATGAGACTTCGATTCCAAGGTTTTGGGAAGCCTTGTTGGATACGTAAGTTGAAGAGCTTATGTATGTGAGGGATGATGATAGCTCAATTTTTAATATTTCAGCTTGGTAACCTTCGATTTCCTTAGCTTTTCCTTTTGAGACCCGCTTAATCCCTAACTTAATGTTTTCTATAGAAAACACTTCATCCTTTGTAGAGTTGTTTGGCATGTTTTCCATGATGTTAGGGGATTCATACATATTTTGAAGGTAGGAATTCTAGTCCTTCAAGGGAATCTTATTATTTTCTTTAGTTTTAGGAGTAAGAATTTGCCTCTAGAATTTCTTAGGATCTATCTTAAATAGGTGCAAAATCTTCTCTTGCTTTCTATTTATATAATCTTTTTTTTCCTGTCAATGTTAATGTCACTTGAGATCCAACTTAGTAAAATCCCTTTACTCCATGGAAAACCACGACAGTTCCAAAAGAGGATCCAGAGTGTCCCAAATTGTTATTTATCGTTAATTTTTTTGTCTCTATCCCTAATAGCAGTCTTCTGATTTCGAAGGATTTCCCATTTCCCTTCCTTCCTGGCTTCTTTTACCTTTTGAACTTCCTTAATTTAGCTTGGTCCTCTGGAATGAGATCTTCATTGATCAATATTCCTGACCCTTTTAAGCTTGGAGTTTTGCTGAGTACGCCATATTTATGGTCAATAGAGATTTCCTTGACCTAAATCAACCTATCTTTATGTTCAATTATTTTTCCCAACCTCTTTTCTTCTATGAGGCAAGTTGCCTCAATTTGTGATTTTTTTTTAATTCTTCCTTGACTATTGTAAGGGTGTTTTCATCTTTCTGCTCTTTTACACCGAAAATTATGAGGTTCAAGGCTCTTTTGTTACATTCATGGTCTAATTATATGAGCTTGTTCATTTCTTCTTTGATGGGTTTGATATCCAACTTAGGTTCGAAACAATGTATAGCCAAATTTCTAATTATCTTTTCTTCTTGATATGTAATCTTATCACCAAGATCACTCTCCAACCCTAAAATTCTATTTTCTATCTTTCTCTCAATCTTGTCTTCAAAATATTTAAATTGATTATAAAACATTATTTCCATCTCCGTTTTCAGCTTTGTTTTAAGTTTGGCTTCCCTCTCTTTCTCTATGTTTTTCTACTGATTCTATATGTTCATATATAATTTCTAGGGTTATTTTGTTAGGTC
>JASDQU011403758.1:26658-37920 GCA_032191745.1 Picea mariana
AATAGTGTTGTTTTATTCAATGATTGTGATGAAAACAAAGGATTGCAAAGGAAATGGTGTGGGAAGATTATAAGGACGGTATAAAAATGTGAATTGGCTACCAACAGGGTGCCACTTGCCTCTTGACTGATTGGTAGACATCAAGAACCCTTGGAGTCAACACTCCCCTAGGTGAACTTGTGGGAGACTAAGGGATTCTAACGAATAAGTCCCCCACCTTATTGCGCACCCCTTAGAATCATCGTGAGCGACTGTCACAGTCTGCCCTCACGCTATCATGGGTCCTCTCAAACTAGGTAATCGTTAACCTACAGTTCGATCCACAGTGGGAGTGCTAGTAGGCTGTGGCAGGGATGTTGTCCACACCTCTCCCTCAACATCTTTGGTAGTCATGTGTGACCCCTTTACTCCATATGTGAGTCTGGTTGGCAAGCTATCATTAGCCTGCATCATCAACAAATCATGTCAGAACACATCCACATCATATCATCTAGTTAGATGCACTAATATCACAATAAAACAATCAACCCCCATGGCACACTCCTTGACTCGATCTAGAGTCCAAGGGGTTCCATCGATGCCTCTGCATCCTCAAGGTCCAAAACCCTACACACTCAGTAAAACCGAGTCAATTGCACCTATCTATGTCAATGTAGTAAAACAACATGTCATCTACCCATAACGCATCATAATCAAAGTCAAATGTTTTAATAGCATAATAATATGGATCACTTGCGAGCAAGTGTTCTCAAAGAATAAGTTCGCTCAGTGCACTAGAGTGGGATGTTACATACACCCCCTCTTGGTCTAAACTTCGTCCCAAAGTTTCACAGTATAAATGCCGAAATAAGTGTATCACAGTATCATATGTCTATCTATCAAACAAAAATGGAAACTGTTGGTGCATATCATATGCGTCCTCCCAGGTTGCTGAGTGTGGACTATAATTGTCCCACTAGACCTTGACCTGATCTACCATTCGACGTCATAGCTGCTGAACGCGATGATCCAAGATGCAGAACGACACAGCCATGAGCACCCACTCATCTAATACCTGCAAGGAACTCATGTCAATAACATGTGTAGGATCACTAATATAATGTTTGAAAACAGATACATGAAAAACATCGTGCATACGCCTCAAGGAATCAGGCAAGGCTAGTCGATAGGCCATGGGCCCCTTTCTCTCCACAATCTCGAAGGGTCGCATGAACCTAGGAGAGTGTTTAGCTCCCTTCTCAAACTTGATCGAGCTCTTATGCAGTTTAACCCACAAGAAGACTCGATCATTGACCTCGTAACTACAGTCGACACAGTGCACATCGGCATAACTCTTTTGTCAATCTTGCGCTTCTTTAATCCTTTGTCTTATTGTTTGCATTTGCTCTTCCATTTCTTGGATCACTTTTGGTCCCACCAGGACCCTATCCTCAAGCTGATCCCAACTCAAGGGCATCCTACATGGTCGCCCATAAAGAAACTCGAAAGGTGCCATCTTAATGGTGCTCTGGTAACTGTTGTTGTAAGCGAACTTCACTAGTTGCAAGAATTCCTCCTAATGCTTTTGTTGGTCCATCACGTACATGCGCAACATGTCCTCCAAGGTCTGGTTTGTTCGTTCAGTTTTCCCGTCAGTCTCCAGGTGATACGCAGTACTAAAGTTAAGTTGGGTTCCCAAGGCCTCTTGGAAACTCGTCCAAAATCGTTCAGTAAAAAATGATCCTTGATTGGAGATAATCTTCTTAGGCACGCCATGCATCCTAAAAATCTCACTGATGAAAACTCCAGCTATGTTAGGTTCTTGATACGTCATATGCACAGGAATAAAGTGAGCACTCTTCGTCAGAGTGTCTACTACTACTAAAATCGAGTCATGTCTCCTTGCCGTTAGTGGCAATCCAACAATGAAATCCATCGAAATAACCTCCCATTTTGATTCCGGAATAGCGTGCAGTTGTAGTAATCCTGCTAGGTGTCTATGTTCATCCTTTACCTACTGACATTCTAGACATCTAGCCACATAGTTGACTATGTTGGCCTTCATCCCCTTCCAGAAGAATAAGGGTTTAAGGTCTGCCCTCATCTTCATGACTCTCGGGTGAGCCACGTAAACTACTCTATGAGCCTCGCTCAGGATCAACATCCTCAACTCATCATTTGGCGGTACGTAGATCTGATTTTTAAACCTTAATAATCTATCACTATCAAACGAAAATCCCCTAAATCATGGTACCATCATTGTGTTTTGTCTGATAAAACCCTCAACCTCTTTGTACCAGTCATTGTCACGCTGTAAAGTGAGAATCCTTTCACGTAGATTCGTCTGAAGAGGCAGCACTGAAAATATGTGTGGTCTCTGACTCAAAGCATCTGCCACTTGGTTCATTGTTCCTTTTATTTAAGTAATCTCAAAGTCATACTCGCTAAGCAATTCCGACCAACGTCGTTGTCGCGCGTTCAGGTCACTTTGCGTAAAAACGTGTTGTATTCCACAATGATCAGTCTTTAGTTCAAATTTTTGTCCAACAAGGTACTGTCTCCAAACCTTCAAGGCATATACGATGGCTAACAACTCCAAATCATGCATCGCGTAGTTCTCCTCATGCCTTCTAAGTTTCCTCAAAATGTAAGCAATCACTCATCTATCTTCCATCAAGACTCTGCCTAAGCCTTCCTTGGATGCGTCAATGCATACCAAGAAGCATCCATATCTGAGACTTTTAGTATCGGTGCAGTTGTCAACAATTCCTTCAGCCTATGAAATGCTTCCGCACATTTCTCGGTCCTAACGAACTTCTTGTTCTTCTTCTGCAACTCTGTGATCGAATTTGCTATCTTCAAAAACCCCTTGATGAACCATCAATAGTATCCTGCTAAACCCATGAAGCTACACACTTCTGGGACATTCGTAGGCACATGCCATTCCATAATAGCCTCGACCTTTGCTGGATCCACAGCGATGCCTTCGTCATAGATGACATGCCCTAAGTAGTGAATGTTTGATTGATAAAAATAGCATTTGGACAACTTCCCATACAATTTGTGCTCTCGCAGACACTGTAGTACCAAGCGCAAGTGCTCATCATGCTCCTTCGTCGTCCGGGAGTAAATCAGAATATTGTCAATGAATACTTGGACGAACTTGTCCAAGTAATCGTGGAACACCCCATTCATCAAACTCATAAATACCCCTGGGGCATTTGTCAGTCCAAATGGTAAAATAGTAAACTCGTAATGTCCAAGCTCGTCTTAAATGTGGTCTTAGGGACATCATCCTCCTTGATCCATAATTGGTGATACCCTAATCACAGATCGATCTTGGAGAACACCATCACACCCTTCATTTGATCGAACAGATCATCAATTCTTGGAAACGGATACTGATTCTTGATCATGGCCTTGTTCAATTGACGATAGTCAATGAAAAGCCTCCACGACCCATCCTTCTTTCATATGAAAATAACAGGTGCACCCCATGGTGACACACTAGGACGTATCAGTCCCAAGTCCAACAACTCCTTCAGTTGCATTTTCAACTCTTGTAACTCCAAGGTTGACATCCGATAAGGCATTTTTTCTATCGGTTCAGTCCTTGGTTTTAGGTCTATGGTAAATTCCAACTCCCTCTCCGGCAGCATCCCAGGTAACTCCTCTGGAAAGACGTATGCAAACACTCTTAGCACCAGAAGGTGTTCTATACCTTCTTCTACTCCCTTCTCATTTAACTCAAGGATCGCATAAAGCTTGCACCCCTTACGCATACTCTTTCGTAGCTTTAAGGAAGAGATGAACCTCAGGGAAACTCCCTGGTTTCGTCCAACAATCACACGTCTCTGTCCCTCATCATCGACCAAGGTCAACCATTTTGTTTTATAGTTGAGTATCACCTCATGCGATTCCAACCAGTCCATACCAATCATGACATCATAAGACCCTAAGATCGTGACGTACAAGTTGGCCCTTGTGACAAACTCTCCTCGGTTAAGGACACACCCTGTAACCTTTCCTCCAACCTTCTGTTTGGCTCTCGAAGCCATCTCCATGAAGCTAAATTCATCCTGTTTGACAGCCTTTACCTTAATCTTTTTTAGCGCTGCAACAGAAATGAAAATCTCGGTAGCACTAGGATCTATCAAAATACTAATGGTCTGGTCAGCGACGGTACCTATCATCTTGAGCACAGTTGACTGATGCTCTTCATGACGGTTATTCACTGCTGCATCAATCCGATGGGCCTTGCCCATATCTCCCACGATAGTGGGTCCGGCTGATCCAGATGCTCTGGTCCTCTCCACCGAGCAGTCGCACTGGTAGTGTGGCTCCCCACATGTCCAACACCCCTTCTTTGGCCCAGTAATCCTGGTACATGAAGTAGAAAATGACAGCCCACCAGCCTTGAACCCTGGTCTATTCTACTGAACAGACCTAAACTGTTGTTGCTGCGATCGATGTTGTTGTTGATGCTGTGGTCCCCAATAAGTTGTCTGCTACTGAGGCGTCGATCGCCGAGGTGTGGTGAAAGTGGATCCCCTATGGAAACCATGATATCCTAGCATATGTCTCACTGGTGTCTGATGATGTTGTTCTCCAGATGGAACCTTCCCTATTGGTCTTGCTAGAGTCCTGGTCTGACCCCCACTGATAAGCTCCTCCTCCACTATGAGGGCCTTCTAGACAACATCATGCAAGGTTTGAGGCATCAAAATCCTAACCTTTGCATGTAGGCTGCCATTAAGGCCGAACTTGAACTTGTTGACCTTAAGTTTCTCAGTGTTAAGGTGTGGAGCATACCAAAACAGCTCCATAAAATGGGCCTCATAATCAGGCACAATACGACCTCCTTGTCGTAAGGCATTGAACTCATTGACCTGATGCTCAATGAATTCTTCGAAAAGGTACTTCTGTCTGAACCGTTCCTCGAACAATTCCCATGACACGTCTTCGACGAACATGTTTAGCTATGGTAGGTGCATCTTCCACCATAGAAGAGCGCTCTGCTTCAGTTGAAAGACTGCCATGTGGACCTTCATGTTGGAGGTATAATCGCAAAGTGCGAAGCACATTGCCATGTTCTCCAACCATGCCTTGGTGGCTGCGCCATCCGGTTCACCAAAGAAATCGAGAAATTTGACCTTCTCGAGTTCACGGTGAATGATACCAGTACCAACTGGAGCACGTGGTGGAGCCTCAGTGGGTGCCGACACCCTGGCCTCATCTCTGTCCAAACGGATGATCAGTGCCTTGGACATGCGCTAAAAAGATCTCATCATTCCGACTACATTGCCAACTGCTATCTTCTCCTGTCCAAGAACCCGCTCGTCTCCCTGGGGGTTAGACCCCTCAGGTGTGGATGCTACTGGAGGCATCGTGCCTCCTCCCATCACACCCCATCATCTGCCTCTGTGGCGTCCTCTAACCATGATTACCTGCATGCACACAAGTCAACTTGATCAAGAATAGTATAATCAATCATATCAATGAAAGCCATAGCAATTGGAAGTCACGGGTTGAACCCACTCTGATACCATATGTAATGAACCTCCCATTCGTCATGACATCAAGCCTCACATAACAAGTGCAATTTATTTTTTTTGTGTTGTGTGTGTGGGAAGGTAAACATGACATTACTCAACAATGCAACACGATGACGAATCACCATGCAAGAAACTCATGCAACAACAAAATAATGAACTAACAAGATTATTAATGACTACCCGCCCATCCTACCCTACAATAGTTAGGACCTCCAGGACACATAAGAAACACTCAAGCCTAGGTTCACATCGATTTTGACCATTTCAAGTCTCAGGGCTGGCGACTGTTCTGAGGAACAAGGAGGTGTCTACATCTTTCCCGACACAAGCATACCAAGCACAATAAAGTTTACAGACCAAGTACAACATTATTTAAAAGGAACCACAACACCCTCAGTGGGAAGCGCAAGCCAAAAATGACTTCACCAATAACCCGATCAATTGTCAAGTCAAGCTAGTAGATAGTTACCATCTATTTTAGTCATCTGTCACGAGCCCATCTTAGCATGTCTAAAAGAAAATTATCAATAAGGTACAATCTAAATTAGCCTTTAAACAAATCATTTGCACAATTTTAAATTACAGTGTCATCAGAGTACTATCTAAATCAATTTACCTTACAATATTATTATTTGTTATAAGTGTTGTATTTTAAAATCAATATCCAATAATTATGTATATATATATATAACAATATCCCAAGGAATAGATTATGTACCTCTTAACAATATTTACACAAAATTCCTCATCCCACAATAATAATAATGATAATTTATTATTATTATTAATAAAAGAACTTCATTGCTCTAATATAATAATCATTAAAAACTTAAACCATTTCCTAAACATATGAGGATGTCTAAACAAAGTTTCTATAATAATCATACACTTCATCCACTCTGAACAATAAAGGTCTACAGTATGATAGTTCATGTACATTATCGAATCACCACATAACATAATAGAATGATAAAAGTTAAAATCAAAGATATTATTATTTAAATAAAAAGAAGAAATGGGACATTAGTAATTAAATAAAAGAAAACTAAATTACTTTCTGGTGCAAGAAAACATTACATTAGTTGTTCATCAATAACTATAAATCTAAAAATCTGTAGGCGATTAATTTCAAATGTTGCCTAAATTATAAAAGAGGTTGAGGTCAAAGAACGTCATTTTAATGCCAAGTTTACTACCATGTAATGTTATCTTGTTGTTAATACTAAATGTCCTATCTAGCTAATCAATGAAAATGATGCTAACATTAATGCTAACAAGGAACACAATGTTAATGCCGAAGAATATCAGGGCAGTTCAGATCATTAATGCCAACAGGAAGGGGTCGTTGTCAGGTAAAGTAATGAAGGGAAATGTGTGGGCATGCCGGCAATGCAACCTTCTTTCTAAATAGAAAAAGGGAAAAACATAATAGCTCACTGCCAGGCACAAGCAACGAAATCGCTGTCTAATATATTGGCAAAACGGATTTCTAATTTTCGCACTGTCGGGCATCAACAAAATTAAATCTAAAACATGAGAAATGGAGGCTAAGTAAACACACCAACCATGATAAACGCAGGAAAAGGAATGAGTGGTTAAACGCAGAGGTAATGGGTGGCTAAGAAGCAGAGATTCACTGCCAATATCATAGCCACGTACAGTGGCACCACTGTAACTAGCACATTATACAGATCCCCAGCCTTTATCATTCTGATCAACACTCAAGAATGATCAACACTCTACCCAAACAAAAATATCTCTCAAACACATTACCAGTCCCAGCAAAATACTATAACAGAAGTACTGAAAAATATTCTATCTTCATATATTTTAACACAATTCTACTACCATGAAAGCTTCACCAGACTGCATTTTCACCACCACCAGTCACGGAATTTCTCTTCACAGACTACTCACTCTTGAGCATTGATAAAAAAAAAATATAAACCAATGGCTTCTCGTCACATTATCAATGATTATGGCTAAATCCACAACCAGATTTCGCAGCCATTATCAGTAATCTTACTGCAAAACTATTCATGTCTTCAATACAATATTGTGTGAGTCTTGTACATTTCTAGAGACCAAAAAACTCTGTAAATTTTGCAGCATGCCTTGAGCTTCTAAAAAGCTAGATATTACACACACAACCTATGCATTATGGCCACTTACATAATCAGTCTAGAAAAATACCCAGTAACAACTTAATCGAATTCTGTGCATATCGACGTAAAAAAATTTCATTCGACAAATCAACTTTTTTGACTATGAAATACAAAGAAAAGAAGGAATCGTAGATTGATCCCCGTTACTGGAAAAATCTTGCAACCGCCTCATCATCCTAGTCCTCTCAGAATAGTCAAATCACGTGATAAGCCCTTGGGGATTTAAGCAACGATATTAGGCCGGGTATAATAATTATAATAACAACAATAGTTGCAAGATCTCACAGCTTTATCACAGTCTTAAAACCTATTTAAATCGCCATCCACAAAATCAATGGCTAGCCATTAAAAACAAAATCTGGCCCTTCTGTAAAAGCATGCAATCATCAATATCCTAGTGCAGAGGCAACCTTTACATCTGTACATATTTACAATAGCTGAGGAAGATTCTTACAACCATTACATATTGACAATTGTTGAAGTAATATTTCTTTCTCATCCATTATCTATTTAAAATAGCAGAGGTAATATATATTTTTCATCCATTACACAATGACAACGTTGAATAATAATAATAACCAGTCCATCAAACAAGAACAACGCAGATGAAGTCAATTTCTTTTCACCTCTCCGGATACCAATATAAAATGTTGACAATAATAGGAGAACACCTGGGCCATAGGAATAACTCGTTGAAGGGATCACAGGGCTTCTATCAGTCAAGGCGCAGAAAATAAACAACAAGGAAGCAATAATAACCATACGCAGGGGTTGTACTAGAAGGTGCAAGTTGAACAATCAAGCAAGAAAATCCACAGAGGTAGACGACTAACAGGTGCATCCTTCACTCATCATCCTTGCACAGAAAAGCAGGGCTTTGAGATCCATTGGTATTTTAACGCTAGGGTGACGACCATAGATCAAGCTCCTCACCGACTGCTCAGCAAGGACTGGCAATCTAGAGATGAAAGGCAAAACCATCGCATGGGTCAAATCAACACATAGGGTTGTCGAGTCATGTGGGGATGAAGGCCATGGGAAATCAATCAACCAAACAATCAGCTAGGCTAAGAAAAAGGGGTATGCTATCAATCTAAACATCCAATCCATTTACAATCAATATCCAGATCCAAGCATAAGTCCTAATGCATTCTACTTTAAAAAATAAAAGAGTGTACCATTGCCTAATCACCCGCTTCAAATGATGTCCCGCGCTCCGTGCAACTCCCGCTCGCCAACCATCGAGACCTCACCAGTACCTCCCAGCCAATGCTAGGGGTACTCTTCTTCCCCCTTATCCCCCCGAGCTGCAAAGGGGCCACACACACTATCTAGAGATTTCGTCTAGCTCCCAGCTCACCTCGCAAGGCTGAGCTACCACTCCTCTCCGAGCTGGGTATCCCAACTCCCACAAGTAAATCAGTGAAGTCGATAATTCTGTAGCATAACATTATGCAAAGAGAAGATGATCCTTCATCCTTCTCCTTCCTTTATTTTATAGAGTTTTGAACATTCCTTTCTTTCCTAAAATCTCATTTAATTAAAGTTTTAAAAATAAATTCCCAAAAATTCCTCTCCGTACAAGTCTCCCTCATCCCCTACAATCCCCCATAAATTAATTTCATTAATTAAGTAATTATCTTTATTTCCCTCACCCACCTAGAGTTACTCCTAGAATCACTCCTAGGTGTCCCTAGATTCCCTTTTAGTTTTTAAAGGCTTTCCCTATTATGAAATTGCTAATTCAGTTTAAAATTAGAAGTTCTTAAATGTAGATTCTTTACTAAGTTGACTTCCCGCTTTTTCCCTTAAGTTCCCCTTTTTCCTTTTTATGTTACCTCCTTTGACTAGTTTCCTATTTTATTTTATTTTTTTCCCTCTTTCCCCTTTTACTTAGAACTCAAAAAGGCAGGTGTGGAATATAACCCCTTTTTCCCTTTTATCATTAATTTAATATCTTTTTAAATTGTCAAAAGATAAAATAAGTAATTCCCTGTTTACTTTTTTTATCCACATATTTTATTTCTTATGAATAATTTAATTTCTTACTCCCTTCATGTTACAAAATTTTATGAAGACCATAATTATTACTTAAGTGGTTCTTATTTTAAATTTTATTATTTTATTTTATTTTATCTATTTATTTTATTTTATTATTATTTTTTAATTATTATTTTTTTTAAAGGTAGATATAATTTTACCCCTAGCGAAATTTTAGACTTAGAACTTAGATTTTGTACTGGGCGACATTTAATTAGGGAAATTGTTTTAAAATTTCTTGACCTGTTATTTGTCTTAGGGCCATCTAGGTTCATCCCTCTATCATCATCAATGTGACGTGCCCTTCAGGACACAATAGGTGCTCCAAGGGTGCCACTTGCCTCATCTGTTCCCTTGCGTGACGTGCCTTTCAGGATGCACTACATGCTCCAAGGGTGCCACTCGCCTCTTGACTGATTGGTAGACATCAATAACCCCTGGAGTCAACACTTCACTAGGTGAACTTGTGGGAGACTAAGGGCTTCTAAGGAATAAGGCCCCTGCCTTATTGTGCGCCCCTTAGAATCATCGTGAGCAACTGTTGCAGTCTACCCTCACGACATCGTGGGTCCTCTCGAACTAGGTAATTGTTAACCTACAAATCAAGCCACGGTGGGAGTGCTAGTAGGCTGTGGCAGGGTTGTTGTCCACACCTTTTCCTCAACATCTTTGGTAGTCGTGTGTGACCCCTTTACTCCATATGTTAGTTTGGTCGGCAAGCTATCGTGAGCCTGCATCATCAACAAATCATGTCAGAACACATCCACATCATATCATCTAGTCAGATGCACTAATATCACATTAAAACAATCAACCCCCATGGCACACTCTATGACTCGATCCAGAGTCCAAGGGGTTCCATTGATGCCTCTACATCCTCAAGGTCCAAAACCCTGCACACTCAGTAAAACCGAGTCAATAGCACCTGTCTATGTCAATGTAGTAAAACAACATGTCATCTACCCATAACGCATCATAATCAAAGTCAAATGTTTTAATAGCATAATAATCTGGATCACTTGCGAGCAAGTGTCCTCAAAGAATAAGTTCACTCAGTGCACAAGAGTGGGATGTTACAGGATAACATTCAACATGAGATTCACCTTTGGGAACCCAAATCGTTGGAGAATGCATTTAAGGTGGCAAGAAATGTTGAAAGTAAAAATATGGCTATGGCTACTAGTAGGACCAATCCTAACAAGTATATAAAGAATAATGCTCCTTCTTCTAAAACAGCTCAACATACAAGGTTGACACCTCAACAATTGGAGGAAATAAAAGAAAACGATTTATGATTTAATTGTGACAGCAAGTATAGTAAGGGACATAAATGTGGTTAGAAGATATTATTCTACATAGATTGTGAAGAGGAAGAAGAACAAGAACAAGAACCATCTCAAGATGAAAACGTAGAATCAATTTCGTCTGAAGAGTTGAATCCCACTATAGCGTGTAATCCATTGGCTGGAATTAGCACTCTTCAAACCCTGAAGATCGAAGGATACATCAAAAAGAAAAAGGCA
>JASDQU011403759.1:0-23426 GCA_032191745.1 Picea mariana
ATCTGGGGGTCTCCCTCGGATCAATCTCAGTTTTCCGAATCTGTTGAATTTGAGAGGTCTCTTGCATCACTATAAACTGGGTATTTGATTTCTTCCGTAGCTATGGTTATATTATGATCAGCGCGTTACCCACAGAGGCTCGCCCTCGTTCCCTGAGTTCCGCAGGCGCAGCCTGCAGGCCTGGTCGGGAACCGCGCGAGGAGCGAAGAGGTGTGCCAGCGTGCCCAGAAGCCCGACCGCCACAACCGGAGGTGCGCCAGCGTACCGAGAAACGTGACCGCAACAGCCGGACATCGATTCAGAGCCCAAGAACAGTTTTCCACATAATCGTATCAGTTTTCACATTTCGCTGACCCCGTCCAATAAAAAATGATACCATATGACGTAGAGATTCGAAAGGGCTGCACACTTTAGTGTTGTTCTGTTTATTGAATTTCTGTTTTAAGAAATTCTGCCCCGAAAAAGCTCGATTGTATGTTTTTACATTCCACTGTTTATACATCTGCATTTTTGTTTGGAATTGTTCTTGCTTCGGTACTCAATCTCTTGATTTCTCGTGGGAGTTGGATCAAATGGTATCAATGCTAAAATCTTTTTAGCCTATATTTTCCACTCACAAATTTTGCGTTCTATTGTATGGCACCACGTGGTTAAATTCGAGAGCTATTTACTTCTTCTTTTTTCCTTAGTCATTATATACTAGCAATTTTAATCCTTATATATACTAGCAATTTTAATCCTTAGTCATTATATACTATCAATTTTAAAATCTGCATGTTTGATGTTTACTTAATTCTTAAAACTATCAAATTGATAATTCTTAAAATTCTTAAAACTAGGTGAGCTGAAATTTACAACAAAAATGAACACATAATACATAATATAATGATGGGAAAAATAAATATAAAGAGAAGAAATATATGATCAATTTAAAATTGTTGAGATGCTTCACACTTGGGTTGAAATTTACAACAAAAATGAATACATAATACATAATATAATGAAATTTACAACAAAAATGAACACATAATATAAAGATGGGGAAAAATAAATATAAAGATGGGGAAAAATAAATATAAAGAGAAGAAATAAAAATGAACACATAATACATAATATAATGAAATTTACAACAAAAATGAACACATAATATATAATATAATGATGGGGAAAAATAAATATAAAGATGGGGAAAAATAAATATAAAGAGAAGAAATATATGGTCAATTCAAAAATAAATATAAAGATGGGGAAAAATAAATATAAAGAGAAGAAATATATGGTCAATTCAAAAAATTGATGAGATGCTTCACACTTGTAGAATATCACCATTGCAATGTAAATCATGGTGTAAATAAATTCTAAAATAAAGAAAAGATTGCATTCATTACTCTTAAGAAAAGATTGCATTCATTACTCTTAAATTTGTTCTAAAAGCACTTTCGTGGGGGATATTTTACCCAATAGAAAGAAGAAACACAACAATACATAACCATATGGGAAGAATTTAAGACAATTCTAAAAAAAATATTCTAACTCATGGCACACCTTAATGAGGAATAGAACCAGTGGTAGAGGTTACTCTATTTTACCCAATAGAAAGAAGAAGCACAACAATACATAACTATATGGGAAGAATTTAAGACAATTCTAAAAAAAATCTTTTGACTCATGGCACACCTTAATGAGGAATAGAACTAGTGGTAGAGGTTACTCCAGAAGCAAGGTTAATGTGTTTTAGAATTCATCGTAGAGTACCATCGAATATCAATTGAAGTGAATGATAAAAGCCTTGAACCCTCGAGGGTTATGGAATTCAAGGCATGTTTGCACCGGTTCCTAAAGGAAGAAATGAAGTTCCTCACTGTGAACAAGTTGGGTAATGCTTATCAATTTGTAATGAAGTTGGAAGAGAAGTTGAAAATCTCCAACAAAAGGCAACCTTAGAAGTCATTCAATCATGTTGGAAAAACAACATTCAAGTCCAATCCTACGGTAGAATATATATATATATATATATATATATATATATATATATATATAGATATATATATATATATGGGTAAGTGCATGAAGTTCATGGCCGAAAAAGTGGTAAGCCATGCAACAAGAATGCCCACTTGCAGGAACATGTGTGCATTCTTAGTAACACACATGCATTCCTAAACCTTTAGGTTTGGAGGTGGTCAGACGTCCACAAGGCTTGCCACGTAGGTTTAGTGGCAAGAATGTGTGTGCGTTCTTAGGAACACGTGTTCGTTCCTAAACCTTTAGGTTTGGAGGTGGCCGAACCTCCACGAGGCTTTCCACATAGGTTTGGTGATAAGAACATGTGTGTGCTCTTAAGAACACACGCATGTTCTTGCTGATAAACTTTTTAAAGAGGCCACAAACGCGATCTGTGGTCATTGTGCACAAGCCACGCTCGCGTTTCTACTCTCATTGAGAGAATAGAGGAGCTAAAGAGGAGTTAAGGAGGAAGGATCTTGCCACCATGTCCAGGTATGTTGATTTATCTTATTTTTAATCCAATTTATTCATTTCCAATTTAGTCTTTTGCTTCCAAGAATCTAAATTTAAAAAAAAAAAATTGTAATTTTGTCTTTTAATTAAAAAGGCAACCTAATTTAGATGCCATGGCTTTTAAATTGTAGCATATATAATAAAATGGAACCCCGAGATAATGAAAATTGCTTGGAAGAAAACCAAGAAGATCAAAAAGCCAACCCACCACAACCACCCAATGTAAACAGTCAATTTGATGAGGGGTTGGTTATGTTAAGAACCCTTGAGGAACAATTAAGGGACACTAGAGAGCCTAACAAAGTCTCCTTGGCCACTTCTTCATAAATCATTATGAAGTCCATTGCAAGTTCCTAAGAAAAATTGACCTTTATTTCTAATTTTAGGGCAAGAATGTATGAGTACTACAACATTGGTTTGGACAGAAACCAAGTCAAAGACTTGGGCATTTCAAAACCACAATTATTGTCTATTTTTAGGGATCCTAGAACTGGACAAGAACTACCATTGAACAAGAAACACATCTCCATTGGTTGGTGCATCCATCCCCAGATTAGTCAAAATTGGATGAATAGGTGGTATATGGTTTTTGATAAACCTCCCTGCAATAACAGGGAGATGCCCTTATATTTTATGAGAAAATTATGGGCCGAGTTTATTTTGGGTAATCATGTCAACTACTTTGACAATGGAGACTTCCAGGGGGTGGTTCCAGGGTCCGTACATGACCAAGAGCATGTCAGGCATGACCCCGTGTTAGGTCTTTGTACCCCAGGTGAAGGCATGGCCCCCTTACCCAACATCATCTTGTTGCAGAGAGCTTGCAATAGGTAAAGCTAGCCATTTCATCATTGACTCGTAGACTAGTGCAACACAATAGCTTTGTTGCATTATTTGGGTAGAAGGTGTCGACCAATGACATTGATAGAGGGGATGGAGGTTCAACATGCATGACATATTACAATGAAGTGAGGGCACATGGACATAGAAACCATCCATGTGAAACTCACAGATGCTCGAGCTATGGGAATACATGTTATGGGCCTATAGAGCCCAGTGGATAACATAGCTTCATGGAGAAGGTTTGTATCATAACCCTCTTTATGTTCTTCATCACTATGTGTATCTATATTTATTTTGTATTATGTGTATTTATATCGATATTTTATGTATGTTTTTTTGCAGTTGTTACATCCTAGCAGTAAACCCTCTACACTCATGGATGCATCAGTGCATGGCCCCACCATTGATGTGGAAATAGAGGCAGCATGTTCTTTGGGTGCACCCCACACACAGGTATGTGTCACATATGATAAATTCACCATAGTCATTTCTTTATTTTATGACATCCTCAAATTTTTAGTGTTCTCATATTTCTACGGGATTTGGGACTACGTGATGTCGGGGAATGTCCATCTAGGATGGACAAGTCACATCTCTCACAGGTATCATGTGTAGAGTTAAATATCATATAATTATCAAAATGTTTGTGTTTATGTTTCTGAATTTTACTAGTTGGTACTAATAGTTCAATTTTATTAATATGTATGCAGGGTGTGGATATATTTGATAGCTATAGTATTATTGCACTCCCTGAATACCTGGGCGTTTCTTATAGGTTACCTTTTTCGATGCCTATGGAGTTGCAATCACTTGTACAACCTGTGGGGGACAAGAATGAACTCTTTTATTAAGTTTCAAGACAAAAATGATTACAACCTTTGTCGGCAATCGCTCCATGAACCAGGTCTGGGCTCCTCTATCGTGGCTCCAAGTGCATCAATCCCATGTTTTCCTCTCACAACCAACTTGTCACTTGGAAAAGGGGAAAGGGTTGTATAAGGAGAAAGGACTAGAGGGGAATGTTGAATCCAAATCTCAGAATAGGATGCAAAACTTGGGCTAAGAAAGGGAAGAGATTTTGGCAGAGTTTTCTTATTCCCTTGATTGTCTTTCAAATGAGACCCCTAGACCTATTTGTAAATGAGAAAAATATGGTTATTCAGTTTGGGGATGAGCTACAATGGGTAAAATGGTTGGGAGACCCTCGATAGCGCGTAAACTCCACCAAATTCCTTGCAATTTAATGTTTTTTGCAATTTTTGGAGGTAAATGCGGGCTAACTAGTATGAAACTCATGTATGTACACGAGATAACTAGTATGAAACACATGTGTGTACATAGGCTAGCAATTCAGCAGGGCATGTACATGTTCTAAAAAGTAGTTTTTTAAGAAGAAACCTCGACAATATTTTGGAAAATTATGTAAGTGGAAAGGCCAATGTCTTGTATGCACAAGTAAGGAATTTTTCGACTATAACATATGCCCCCTAATGTGTGAGGTCAAAAGAGAAACTGATGGCTGAAATACATTACAATATATTTACCAGTGGAAAGGCACGAAGTAGAGTGAGCTCGGGACGAGTGTTCGAAAGCATGCCATATACAAAAACAATGATAATCTCTCTGATGCGGGCATACCTATGCTCAAGATGAACTAAGAATGGTTTCCAATCAAGTACACTGCAGATCCATGTCATATAAATGTCTATATAAAGTGTAGCCACAAGCCATACACAATGGATCTACATCAGAATCATTGGATGATATTTGAATAAAATATAATATGCATCTTCAAGAAGCATTAACGCATATGGTTGGAGATGAGGACGTCATAGCTTGAGTGATAACTTCAAGATCTTCAAAATCTCAAGTAGGAGTACAATAGGAGTGTAAGACCCACTACCCTGAGGTCTTCAACATGTCGTCGTGGAAATACTAGAAGATCTCGATCATTAGGCACAAAACTTCATGGATTTTGAATCCGAACTTGATTGGACTCTCAGGATGGTCGACTCATGAAAGTCAATAGATAAACTATAGAATGGTCGACTCGGGTTGGATAAAACTTCCCTTGGACAAAATCAAGACAAAATGATGAGACTCCGACAATGTGATATTGACATAAGTCTGTGATACAGGAGGCACCACAAACTCTCCATATGTTTGGAAGAGTAACGAGACAGAGGAGGACACAACTCTATGTAGAGAGAAAAACTTCGTAAGGTCATACTAGACCCCAATGCTTGGCTAACAAATGAAAGGATGTGCTTTGTCCAAGGGAGACTGTCCTTCTACCAAAAAAGAGAATGTATATCCTGTCCCCTCTTTTTGGAATATTTGATTTTTTTGTCTTTTTCAAAGTTTTAATGAGCATGAAAAAGAATAAAATAATGCCACTTTAAAAAGGAGGAACGAGTGTCGTGGGCAATTAGACTAGTTCCAAGCACATGGAACATACTGATGCTCAGTGCAAGGAAACATGTGCAGGATAAGGACACTCAAGAAAATTCCTCCATGGGTCAAGGTGTCAGATCTCAAGGGAAAAAAGTGTTGAAAGGATTTCCTTTAAGGAATTCTTTAAAGGTTCAGTTAATAACAACATGAATCCATCATCAGGGTAAAGACGCAAGAATGAGACATGCGATGCAATGAAGTATGACACAACATGACTCCTTCCATGTGAAGTTTTATGAGCCCAAGAAAGGTAAGCTTGGTGGTTTTTCACGTTTAGAGAATCTGAAAAACAATAAAAGAAGACTCAAGAGTATTCCTTTTTCGTAATTAGTTCAGTCAGTTCAAAAAGAGTTAAACTTATACCGAAAAGACGTCTCTTTAAAACCATTTTAACGAGTGTTATTGAGACAAGATCGCTCAACTCTCTTTTCAATTTTAATGATTCTGAAAAGAGTTTAACTATGGAATCACAACCTTTTTCTAAGTTTAGTCTCCTTAGCTCGAAAAGGTATAAAATATAACTTATCATAACTCTCTCAATGAGACAAGTTTATTGAGGCCTACCTTTTTCCTAGATAATCTATTGGCCAGAAAAGGGGTTAAACTTATGCCAAATAGATGTTATTTCTGGACCAATTAACAAGTGTGAAAGAAACAAGGTCACTTGACAATCTTTTCATATTTAGGGAGTCTGAAAAGATCTTAACTATGGACTTTGAGGGGGTTCTTTTTTTGTAAGTAATCTCCAAGGCCCAAAAAAAGATAAACCAAAACCAAGGAGAATGTCCCTTTTTCAAAAATTTAGTCCCTCGGGCCCGAAAAAGGGTTAAACTTACGCCTAAGAATACTCTCCTAGTGAACTGAAGCTCCTAGGGAATACCTTTATTCGTAAATTAACCGTCTAGACTGAAAAAGGGGTAAACTACCAGGACAGAAGTGCCTTCAAATTTGAGTTTGGCGAGCATAAAGGGAAACAAGATCGCTCGAAAATATTTTCAATTTTAGAGAGTCTAAAAAGGGATTAAAGAAGACTCCAGGAGGGATTCTTTTCTCAAGTAGTCCAGACAAGATCAAAGAGAATAAATAAGTTCTAATTGGATGTTGCTTTCAAAATTTAAATGAGCCTGAAAGAAAAAAAACTGTGCTCATAGGGAGCCCTTCGGGTAAGATCCAGAAAAAACGAAGAAGAATAAGGCTTCAAAAAATGCAATCATGAAGGGACTAAAAGGACTCCCAAGCCTATGGAGAAAACTCACGGCATGGACACCAAAATGTAATAAAGAATCTACCTAGGGAATCCATGTAGAGGAAGTCTCTACCACCTAATTACGACACTTCTAAAGCAACAAAGAAGGTTCTGTGTCACACTTCGGTGGGATTGATCCTATGGAAAAGTAGAAAAGTCGACAATATGAAGAATGCAAGGTAGTGAAAACCTAACTTATATGCAAATGTTGAAAAATGACTTTCACCATGGGATGATATAAGTGTAAACCATCTCAAGAAAACACTGAACCAAACAAACAAGTTCATTAGAATGACCCAAAGATGTCTCAAAAGGCAACTCAAGTAGCTACCAAGTCAAGAAAGGGGAAAAAAGGGACCAAATTAGGGAAAAAAAGGGCCAAAAAAAGTGTATAAATTGAGGTGGACGGCTCATTTTAACCATTGCAACTTGGAAAATAACCAAAAAGGTAAAAAACCCTCTTATTCAAAACATGAATTGAAGGAGCTACGGTGGACGAAATATCCTCACACTTGGACCAAGTATGTACAACAACCTTTACTTTAATTTTCATGCATCCTTTTGTGCTTAAATTAATGTTTGGAAGGTGCACACCTTTGTAAAAATGTCAAGCTTTCATGTATGCGGGCTATCCACGCTCAGCCCGCGTATCTACGTGGGAAAAGTAACACTTAGCCTGCGTACATACGTGACTGTCTTAAAGACATCCCATGTACACCTCTTTTAATGCTCAAAAAAGATGAAACAATTGCTAACCCCTTCCAAATTTTGTGCAACATGATGTATGTCCATTGGCAGGAAAGGGAACATGAGGAATTGGATGTCTCGGTGGAGGAGGATTCGGGGGCTATTGCCATGCTGAAACAATGTGGTATGTGGAAGTTCTTCCAGTGTTCGTTCCTGAGGGCACAACCTAGATTGTTGAACCACTTGATAGAGTATTGGCATCCAGATGCAGAGGAATTCATGCTAGAGGGTCAGTCACTGACTCCGAAAACAGAGGACATTTACTTCTTTCCTGGCCTCTCGAGGAGGGGGGAACTGGTCAACTTGAGGACCTTTCCTCCAGGGCCATACAACATAGAGTACTATATTGGTATGTACAGTGAGGCAGGCACTGAGAAAGTAGGATCTTAGGTGCCGATACACAATATTACTAGTCTCTATATTCACATTGTACTGTTCATGATTAGGCGGATCACTGGATCTGCAGCACTTCATCAGGATTCCCGTGCACAGATGCATTGTGCAGTTAAGTTCTTGGATGCCACTATTTTTTATTGGAGCACTAACATGCTTACATGCATGAAGAAACAACTCACCGACTATCGCAGGAGGTGAACAAGAGCTTTGGGTTTGAGACTGTATTGTGCGCTTTCTTATTTGAGAGAGTGCCTAGCCTAAGCCCGAGGGAGACAGTGTGAGGCCACTTCGCCTCCTTTCTGACATTATGCAGGTGGGCATCATTGTTGCCTAGAAAGGGTGTAGGAAGGGTCCAAGAGGCCTTCGATAACGAATATTTTGATTGGTGGGCCCATAATATTCCATTTATAGAGGACTAACCATATGCAAGGATCAGTTTCCTAAGGGATCCCGATATGCCCATGCCCCCTGGCAAGGAGCACAGAGAGATAGGTAAACACATTTTTAAAGTTATTTAATTTTTAAAGTTTTTAAATATTATCCTTTTAATGTAATGTCAAAGTACTGACTCAAAGATCTGTTATATACATATGTAGGATAAATGTGACCATCTGACTTCTCCAGGACCAGGCGTCGTCCTCGACCAAAGGCTAGACCAACAACTACAGGAGGACCCCCAGCCAAAGAGGCTAAGAAACTACTATGATGAGTAAAGAGAAACTTGACAGCTCTCACTCGTGCAATACCTATGGAAGAGATAGAGGACCTTCCCCTGGCCATGCAACCAAATGTAGTAGGGGTGCCCAATAATTGGGTCCAGTTGTTTCGGTGTCTTGTAAACACCATAGTTCATTATAGTAGGGCCAATAGGCTAAGGCCATAGTTAGTTTTGGACCACATATATTTTGAGGGAACTTTTTGTACTCTGTATTGAGGGCTTGAGCCCAACAATGTATACTGGCTCTATTTGAGGCTTTATGGCCCACCTTATACTTATGACACTATTTTTGGATAAACATTTTGTACAAACGTATTTTACATGTGTATGTGTGTGTTTTTACTTTTATGAATGAGCAACATGCCAATCTAATACTTGATTAGCCAATGTATCAGTTAGTTGATTAGATCTCCTCAAAACATGAATATACGTAATATAATCAAAAGAGCATTCTAATAGATGTACCCTAAGGAATCATCGGTGAAGGGTGGGATCATAGACATGGTATATCCCATTTAACTGAGACACAACCAGTTGAGAATCCAGATAGACTCGGAGGCAAGAAATATCGTGTGGAAAGGTGCCACGTAGTAACTTTATTACTACACTGTACTCAACAACATTATTGGTTGCTTCGCCCAAAAAAATACCTCCAGAAGACAACAACTGACCAAAAGGTGTAAAAATCACCCAAGCTGTGGAATAAAGCCTCTGAGTATGTCAGCTAGCACCATCTGCGAACCCAACATAGACCTTAGATTCACTTGACATCTACCAAATTGAAAATAAAACATAATAACTACACGTCCATAAAATAAAAAGACAAAACTGTATAAAATACTATACATATATACAAGAAGTCATGCTCAGGCAATCGACCTAAATGTAATACTTCTTAAGGTAGAGCCCATTTCTAGGCTCTGATAAAGCGTTACCCTTGAAACCAACTAGACAATAAGCACCCTTTTATAAGACTTCTTTCACAATGAAAGGTCTGAACCACATGGGTTTGAACTTGTCTGCCCCCAAGGGATCTTTGTCTTGGTCGTATACCATGATAAGATCACCTTCAGACAAAATCCAAGGGCAAGCAGACCGATCATACTAACACTTGACACGTTGTTTTTTAGCCTTGTTGGCCAAGGCTGCATCTCGACACTGCTCATCGAGTTGCTCAAGATATAAAAGACGTTCTTCAAGAAGTGTAGTGTCGAGAAATAGTTCCACTGCCAACTTTAGAGAAGGTATTTGACATTCAATGGGAAATACTGGTTCCAACCCGTAGACGAGTTAAAAAGGTGAAAAATCGGTAGTAGTCTTGACTGAAGTTCGATAAGCCCCAAGTGTCGAATACAACATCAAATGCCAATTTGACTTGGCCGAATTAATTGTTCGCTGTAGAATAGTCTTAAGAGACTTATTAACAGCCTCTACCTGACCATTCACTTGTGGGTAGTAAGGTGACGAATGTTCATGTTTAAAACCTAATTTTGATGTTAATTCAGGCATCATTTTGTTATGGAAGTGATTTCCATGGTCCGTGACAATCTACTTCGGAATACTAAACCTGGATACACTCTGGTTGAAAATGAAAAGGGTATTCATCTCCCCATCATTGCTAAACGTCGACATAACTTCGACCCACTTAATAAAGTAGTCTAGTACTACGATGATATAACGATGCCCCCTAGATGAAACTGGGTGAAATGTAGTGAAATCAATCCCCCACTTGGTGAAGGGACTGATGACAATATCTGTGAATAGGGAGCTAGGTGTGTCCACATCTTCTGAGAGAAGATCTGGTATGAGTGACACTTCTTGACCACCTCTACACAATATTTGATTATTGAGGTCCAAAAGTATCCAACACGAAGAATCTTTTGGGTTGTTGCCAACCTAGAAAAATGAATGCCACGTGCTCCTATGTGACAGTCGTTTAAAAAAATCTTTGCTTCTTCATGAGTGAGACATCGTCAGATGATGAAATTGACTCCTCGATGATATAAACTGTCATCGAAGATAAGATAGTTCCGTGCTTGGTGGCATATTTTTCGACGCTCATCGCGAGAAGAAGAAAAAGGGAACTTAAAAAATCTGAAGATACATGTGTATATCTACATACCAAGGGTCTGAAGATGCGATAAAAAAAAGATCTTCATTGATTGGTGACTCTTCGAGCGAAATATCACCACTCTCCATCGAAAGTTCCAATATTAGTTCAACAAAGACTAAGGACTTTTTAGATTTTGTCAAAACAAAATCCAAGTCAAACTCTTGCAGGATGACTATCCATTGACTGAGTTTCCCGCCAATGACCTGTCATGTTAACACATATTGAAAAGGGTTGACGATAGCTACGACGATGGTCTTGCAAAGTAAAATATAATGACAAAACCGTTGGACATCATGGACATCCTCCAAAGTGAGTTTCTCAACATGTGTGTAGTTGAGTTATGGTCCAACCAGGCCTCAGCTAAGATAGTAGATAACATGGTCTTCGAGCATGTCATCCTCTTGGACCAAGACCATGTCGATAATAGACTCTATGACATCCAAATACAGCAAGAAATCCTTGCCATAATCCAAATGACTGAGCAGAGGGGAAGATTTCATAGCGTGTTTCAAGATGTCAAAAGAGCACTGAGGCACTTCATCCCAACATAATGGGATCCCTTTTTTCAAGAGACACATGAACCCTTTAGTAATCTCGGCATAGTTAGCAACAAAATGCTGAAGAAAAATGGTTTTCCCCTGTAGACTCTGAAGCTGGGGAATTGTGCGCAGGGGAGGTAATTGAACTATTGCCTCAACCTTTAGAGGATCGACCATGATCCCTCTAGTTGATACGATAAAACCTAACAAGTCTTCTGATGTCACGCAAAAACTACACTTGTTTGGATTTAGACAAATCCGATAATAGCGAAACCTCTCAAATATTGGTCGTAAATGGGTAGGATGATCGGATCTCTTGCAAGATTGTGATTCCAGATCATTGAGATATGCCTCAACTATGTGTTTGAGGTCATGGAAAGAAAATGACATGGCTCGCTGAAAATTTTCTCCATCATTATTAAGGCCAAAAGGAATTTTCGATACGCAAATGTACCCCAAGGACAAACAAATGTCGTTTTATGTTGGTCCTCAGGCTTGATCTGAATTTGACTATACCCTAAAAACCCATCCATGAAAGAAAATACCTCACAACTGGAAAATTCATCGATAATCTGGTCAATAAATGGGGTTGGAAAATTGTCTTTCGGGAAAGCTGTGTTAAGGTCACGAAAATCCATACATACATAGATTGTACAATGCTTCTTGTTTTCAGGAACATGGTTCGATACCCATTCTGTCAATTGCATGGGTTAGATGAAACCAACTTTGATGAGTTTCTATACTTCATCCTTTATCATCATTTCCTTCTAAGGATTGACTGGGCGAAGCTTCTGTTAGACAAGCTTAACATTAGGATAAGTCATGATTTCATGTTCAACAATACGTGGATCAATGCCTAACATCTCCTCATAAAATTGGTAAGTGTGGACACAAACAGATCCCCCTAGTTTCACTCTGAAACTAGAAAAAAACAAGACAGAATATAAAACTTCCCCTAAGTTTTAATCATCAATCATACTAACTAACAAGAGATAAATGACATGCCTTTTAAATGTTGTTTGTCCTCACTAGTGTCATCCTCTCTCTATTTCAAGCCTTATGGGATGTTGAACCTGTAAAAAGACACAAGCCAACGAAGTGAAAGCAACAACGTATACTCAACAATACCTATGTATGCGATCAAGGAGTCATACAATAAAATAAGGACAATTTTATGGGAAAGAAATATATTGTTGTATTCGAAATATGAAAAGGAGAATACAATCGATTCCTTGATGTTGTAAGGTCCCTTCCAACAGTTCCTTGCTTCCCACACACTTCTTCTTCCTGGATTCTGAGACTATAGATTTGAAAGTCACTCATAATCTATCTTGACAAAGAAAATCTCAAAGCCAACATAGGCCCAAAAACTCCAAGCTACAAAAATTACTCAAACCTAATCAAGCTCATACCAAAAGCTATCCAACTCAATCCAACTTTGCCCATGAAAACTCCTCTCCTTTTATAGGTTGAAAAGAATAGGGTGAGGAGGTTAGGATGATCCCAAGAGATCAAGGATGCGACTATGATCCAAATGGATAGGAGGCCAACTCACCCTCGAAGCTTCTCTTCTAGAAGCATCGAGAAGCTTCTCTCTTTCCCTCGTACGGAAAATCGTCGCACCATTAATACTAGGTAGAGTGCAACAACGTTGCAGGCTAGTTTGGAGAAGCCTGTGATGATCCTATATCGTCACTCCCTCAACACTAGACAAGGTGTGACGATCTCTCTTCATAAGGTTTTTACAAGAGAAAAACTCATTTCATCTTTCTAGGAAAAAATGTCTTCATTCTTTTCAGGGATTCAGGCCATTGATCCTTCTACAGGAAAAGTATAAGTTTACATCATTAACGGTCATAGGGGTGAAGAAAATAATGTGTAATAGTAAGCCCCCCAAAGTATGAAGTTAGAACAGAGTGATAACTGAAACACTTTGTCGAGTGTGTGTAGGGAACAAGGAACATGTCGGTCGAAAACCTACCAACAAACAAGGAAATGCAGTACAATAATATCTTCATCACTGAGGTAGGCATTCCCATACTCATAATAAAAATGACTCAAATCATAAATGCCGACATGCAAAGATCCATGTCAAGTAAGATAGGTCATGGCCACCAAACATACACTGCGGATCCATGCCATTATGACTCAAATCTGAACATAGCCACCAAAAATACATTATGGATCTATGTGTTAAAGATTCAAATTTGAACATAGCCATGAGACATACACTATGGATCTATGCAACAATATGATATGAATATACTCCAAGTCAACCTGAATCTATCAGAAAAGATTCAGGGTCTTCATCTCCACCACTCTATAGTACGAATCTAGCCATGTGAATACATGTGCTGAAGTTGAACATGGTAGAAACCACTTGATTACCGGTCATTAGTGAATACCGTTAACAAGTGCGAGGGAAATCACCATTAATGTCAATGACTCCCAAGGTACACTAGTATAATCCAACGAATGTGAATCAATGAGATAAGGTCGAACACTCAGCGGAATCTTCCGATTAGGGGTCAATAATGAAAACCCAATGTAGAAAGCGAGGAAACCTTCCATTGAGGCATGCAAGTTCCAAGGTACCAATTATTTTCTAAGTCTAGTTCCTGGATAATGAGTTGGAGTTGACAGGAAAGGACTCGTCACAGGAGGGCTTTAATGTATCCCCCATCAATGACATGAAACAGGTAAAAATATTTGTATATCAGAGTAACAAGTGATTCATGACTGACTCGGGGATGGTTGACGTAATAGAAGGATTAAGGACTACAGAAATGGATGATGCAATAGAAGGATTTTTGGATTGAACTTCTCTTTGAACATATTGACGACACGACAACTGTCTTTGAAACACTGACTCAACAACAGGGATCACCGACCAATTTGTAATATTATAAAGGAGTATGATCAATAGAAAAGCAAATTTTCCAACCTAGACCCAAAGTGAGTGAAAGGGTTTCATGTTCAAAAGCGACTCTTCCATAGAATACAGGTTTAGATACATTTCTTTCCCAATTTCCCCCCACCATTTCTGGCAAGTACCTCTTTATTTTTACACAATCTTGAGGAGGATAAAATATTCTTGAAATATAAGCTCATCCTTCAGATGAGTCCCTCAGAGTATTTTTAACGAACCCTAGGAAGGATTGGTTCTATCCCACATGGGCCTTTCGATTTTTATTTTACGAGTCCAAAGAAAGAGAACACAAGGGTTTTTCATGTTTAGAGAGACTGAAAAACACTTAAAGAAAACTCCAAAATGTCCTTTTTCGTAAATTAGTCTGACTAGACCGAAAAAGAGATAATCTGCTGCTCATCAGATGTTTGTTCAAATACTTTTAGAAGCGTGAAAAGAACAAGGTTGCTCGACTATCTTTTCATGTTTAGGGAGCTTGAAAAGAGCTTAAAGGAGAACTCTAGGGGGTGTCTTTTTCATATAACCTTTACGAGTCCAAAAAAGTGATAAAATTTTACTTGGTTACATTCTCAGGTATTTAAGAGCATGAGAAAGAACAAAGACTAAGCTCGGGATGCTTGGGATAAATTTTCTTTTTACGCAAGCTTAAAACTAGCCAAAACTATGCTTGGACCTAGTTTCATTTTTACACAAGCTTGAACCAGAGAAAACTATGCTTGAGATAGGTGGTTTCATTTTTAGACAAGCTTGAACCAGAGAAAACTATGCTTGCGACTTCCCAATGCATAAACCAGTGATGGTTGGTACTTGGCCCCCAACTTAAAAATTTAGCATATTAACTTCAACATGAAGGTTGGAAGCATTGCCCCCTAAGCTTCATTTCATCCAACAACAGAGGCAGATGAAATGAAGCTTAAAATATTATACGTAACAAAGTACTTGACTCAACCGAAGAAGGAGAAACACTATGTCATTTTTAACGAGCTTGACACAGGAACATGAACTACTCTCGAGAATCCAGGTTCAATCCCCAGACCTCTGTTTCATTTTTTAATGAGCTTGAAATCAGAAAACCATGCTCAAAGTCGGTTTCATGTTTTAATGATCTTGAAATCATAAAACTATGCTCAAAGATGGTTTCATTTTTTAATGAGCTTGAAATCAGAAAACCATGCTCAAGAGACTCTTCTTGATCATGGCTTCCAAGAGGACAATACTCTGGAAGGACACCAAGTCAAGGGAAAAAACTTGGTCATGGATTCCAAGAGATCTCACTGGACAGAAGAACAATGCTCTGAAAAGACACCATGTCGAGGGTCGCGATGAGGGTAAGGAGATCAATATCTAAAGATCCTATCAAAGAGATCACCATATCAACTACCAGATCTAATTCATAAGAGATTGAGCTGACAGTGAGAGGCTCATCATCATCGGCAGCTGAAGGCATGGGAGACAATGCCACATAATTGACCTATGGTGGGGGTGATACTGTCTGCATATATAAACCATCTAGGGAGGTCATTGAGTTGATGGTCAAGTCAGGGCCAACAAACAAAAGTTTATCAATAGTCATAATTCTTTCATCGTGAGGGAAAGATATCACACGAAAAAGAGTGGACATGGTAGCTTTCATGGCATAGACATAATCTCACCCAAGGAGTAAATAAAAATACAAGGGATCATGGAATACCATGACATCAATAAAGACATTTTCCCCTCCCAAAGTTACAGGAAACTAAGGAAGGGTTCCTAAAGGTTGACTCATTCTTTTTGTTAAAAGCTAACAGATTTTGGGTAACTGGCACAAGCTGAGGAAAACCCAAAGCTTGCCAAGCAATAGAGGAAAAGATACTAATAGACGCACCTTCTTCTATCAACGTTTGCGGAATGTCCCGACCCCAAAATTGTACTATAATCTTGAAAAGAATGTGAGAGGGATGATGAGGTCCAGTTACTGCACCCCAATAAAAAAGGATGGCCTCATTACTTGGAGGGGGTTCCTTGGGATAAGGAGGAATTCCCCCCAGCATGGTAGTGTGTGTATCAAGAAGAAAAAATTGAGCAGCATCAGGTTTACTCTCTAGTGAGAGAGTAGGATCAACCGATGATGAGATTAGATCGACCGCTTGGGTTTCAGTCTCCAAGGGGAGATTGGGGTCAATGGGTTGAACAGGATCAACTGCTTGGGTTTCACTCTGTAATGAGAAAGTGGGATCCACCAAGTATGGGATCAGATCAACCTTTTGGTCAATTGGTTGAACTAAGGACGTGACCAGATGGACTACCTGATCAACCGGACTAACCAATGAAGGGACCAGATTGATCATTCCATCAACTACAAGTGGGTTGAGAGTAAGCTTGCGATAAGAAGCTAGAATTTGAGGCTTGGAAAGAGTCACGTCTTCTAGTAATTTCGAGGCTACGTCCATATGAGGGAAAAGGTGAATTTTATGACTCCCTCTGCATAACATACGCGAGAACTTGACTCTACGTTTCTTCTTCCTAACGATATCCTGACTAGTTGACGAGAGGTCATCAACATGTTGTTCAGAGCCTGAGGACATGGGCTAGCGAAGGCGTGTAGACCATGCTTCTATAACCTTGGATAGACCAAGGAAACCTTTAAGAATATGGATACCCTTACAAATCTTGCAAAGGTACTTGGTCTTACGGGTTGTTTGGGTGATCTTGGCATCATCAACACTCCCAGCATGATTATCAGTAAGTAGTGGTTTTCCAACATGTCTGGCAGTGGTTGGAAGTTTGTACCCTTGCTTATTTTTCTTCTTCTCGATCTTCCTTTTCTTCTTCTTCTTATCCACTAGGTTACTAGCTTCAGAGCTTTCACTCGGCGAAGAGGATGAAACAGAAGAAGACCTTGCATGTGAAGAAGGAAAAGAAGATGTTACTGGTGAAGATAGTGAAGGATCAACATGAGGTTGATGTTCTTAAGGGGGAGTGATTACAACTGAAGCACTTGTTGCATTCGGGATTACCCAAGTGGAAAATAACCATATTGGTAATCCAATTGTGAGACCTAAAAGGATAAAAGTAGCGATGTAAAGAGGACCAATGTTTCCGTAAGAGGGAAAAACAAAAGGTTCCTCTGGAAAAGGGGTTCCTTAATTGGTCATTCCAGGAACTGATGCCATTAAACACAGATCCAAACTACAGTCTACTAGAGAAAAAAAACAGCATACGCTAAAAATCTAGAAAGAAAACAAGTAAACAAAACCTTCTTATAATGAGCGCACTAGTTGGTGATGAAATCAAACATCGTGGGAACAATGTAAGAATGGGATGAGATAGAGCAGGTGGAAAAGTTATGTTGACGACCTGCTTAACAGACTTACGCCTTGGTGCAAGCTACCACACATAAACATGGGTATACCCTCCAAAGATCCTGAGTGAGTATAGCCAACACCGATTCCAGGTACTGTGAAGACTTGCCCCTCCACAATCACCTCGTGTAAAAGACTCTAAAGATATAGGCCACTAAGGTTACCAATTACGAAAATGATGCCTGGGGAAGCAGTCGACAGTCCGATCCACACTCAAGGGAAGGGTATCTAAGCCCAAAATCAAATCGAGAAGGTCCCCACAAGATTTTCTTCTCAAGTGACCCCCAATAATATGCGCAATCTCTACACCAAGACCAACAAAGCAAGGTGAGTAACTCTGTCGACCCTAATGCAACCTCATGATTGACCCTTGTGTGAGAAGGGCTTCCCAGGACAAAATGTAATAAGTGGATTTAACTGCTCTCTAACTCAAGATTCTATGTTTGTTTGCATCTTTGGAAAGTTATCTTTCACACCTATTCCAAAGCCCTACAACTAATCTAATGTAGGTTTGCTACCAGAAAATATTAAAATGTCTAATCAACTTTTATAAGCGCTTTATTTTAAGGTTGTTGTTTACTCAAGAGGAAAATGGCATGGACTAAATTATGTTTTGACTGACTCTAAACAATGCAAAGAAATGAGAAAGAAAATATTTCACTTCGATGAAAGTTATATTACGAGAAGGAGAAAACATTTATCATTCCTAGATGCACAATGTCCCAAAATTTTATTAAACTCAACAATATCAAGATCTTCAAGAAATGAGCTAAAGAGACTGTACAATAATACACAATTCTTGGTTCCCCCCGGCCATGAGGGGGAAATGTTTTCAAATTTCAAGACCAAAAATGCCAAAAACCATGCAATTTCACTACTTCAAATGCAAGGATTCCCCCAATCTAATGCAAAGAAAGAACTTTTATATTTCAAAGATACACTAAAAAAAATAATGAACTTTGAAACAAAAGCAACCCAAACTATAATGTTTCTTCTAAAATGAACTATTCAGAAAAGGAAGTGCTCTTTCACTAAATAATTCTAATGAAAAACAAAGAGGCTTCGTAATCGAAAGACACTCATATCAAGAGATCAAATCTTTCAAAAGCAATCAAACTAGAACAAAGCAAAGATGGCTAAAAGAAGAAAATATCATGTCAAGCAAACTGTAACCAAACTCAAAAAATCACCCCAAAACCATTAATAAATTGACTGACAAGCACTCAAGGATGAAACCTAGAGATTATACCCTTGCATCAACAAGTGAAAAATAGAACTTTGAAGCCTATGAAAAAGACTCTAAAAATTTGATAAAAATGATCAAGATCAGCGAAAAATTGAAAACTAAGTTGTGAATAATCATCCAAAAGGACCAAAAATTCATCCCAAGAAATGATAAAAAATCTGGGCAAAGAAAATAAAACTAACTGTCACTCCAACAATTCCTATAGGAATTGTCGTATAGAAGGGTATAGTGCGACGATGTAATATCGTCGCAAAATGTCAGCAAGGCACAATGCAATGTTGTCGCCCTGGTCTACACAAGCAGAGTGCGACAATGAAGAATCGTCGCAAGCTTAAGATAAGACACAATGCGACGATGTCTAAATATAAGGAAAATTTGGAAGAATGAGAAAGTTTCTCAATGAACTTTCAAAACCAGGGAGTCAAGATGGATCACCCACAAACTCAAAGAATGAAATTGATCAAAAGAAGACAGGCTAAAAGAAAATAAGAAGCAAAAAACCAAAAGAATTCGATCCCCAGTATGGTCACCAATTTTGTTATCAGACAAATCGATAAGTGAGGACACAAACAGATCCCCCTAGTTTCACCCTGAAACTAGAACAAAACAAGACAGAATATAAAACTTCCCCTAAGTTTTAATCATCAAGCATACTAACTAACAAAAGATAAATGACATACCTTTTAAATGCCATTTTTCCTTTCTAGTGTCATCCTTTCTCCGTTTCAAGGCTTATGGGATGTTGAACTTGTAAAAAGACAGAAGCCAACAAAGTAAAAGAAACAACATATACTCAACAAAAACTATGCATGTGATCAAGGAGTCATACAATAAAATAAGGACAATTTTATGGGAAATAAATATATTGTTGTATTCAAAATATGAAAATGAGAATACAACAGATGCCTTGATGTTGTAAGGTCCCTTCCAACATTTCCTTCCTTCCCACACNTCAAGCTCACATCAAAAGATAGCCAACTCAATCCAACTTTCCCCATGAGAACTCTTCTCCTTTTATAGGATGAAAAGGATAGGGTGAGGAGGTTAGGATGATCCCAAGAGATCAGGGATGCGACTCAGATCCAAACTGATCAGAGGCCAAATCACCCTCGAAGCTTCTCTTCTAGAAGCATCAAGAAGCTTCTATTTTTCCCTCGTATGGAAAATCATCGCACCCTTAATACTGGGCAGAGTGTGACAAAGTCACAGGACATTTTGGTGCAACCTACAATGATCCTAGATCATCGCTCCCTTAACACTAGACAGGGTGTGACGAACTCTCTTCATAAGGATTTTATAAGAGAAAAACTCATTTCATCTTTCTAGGAAAAATTGTCTTCATTATTTTCAGGGATTCATGCCATTGATCATTCTACATGCAAATGATAATTTTACATCATTAACGGTTATAGGGGTGACGAAAATGATGTGTAACACGATTGCACACTGTGTACATCCGACGTTTGGGTTACGAGGGCAACCGAACTAGGATTTTGGCTGGGCAAAGTCTATTGGATCGATAATTGTTGTAATTGATTAGACAATTGATCTGTCGACTTTCTCTGTAATGAGCCTACTATTTAGTCAGCATGAGGCCCAAACTTCTGTTTGGTCTTGTCGAACGTCGATCGTGGTGCATCAGGTAGGATTTCGTATAGCATACTAGATTGAGAGTAAATTAACTCTAGTTGTTGGGCTCTCATGATAACCTCTTCTTTGGAAAAAAAATGGACCTTACGACGTCTTTAGATACACAAGGTACCAAGGAATTTAGGAATACTCGAGAAAATATGCGAGAGGGACCTTGACCTTGATCAAACTCTTTAGTCGCCACCATTCTCGGATGTGATCTGAAATATGGCCAGATTTTGTCTACTCGAAGTTGTCCAACAAATCAGTGTCGACGTCATATTTTACTAGAAGATGGAAATGGTTCAATAAAACCGTAGTTAGGTTGTTAAAGTAAAACAATATTACCAACTTAACGAGAACTTTGAAAAATGGTGAGCTACCGGTAGCACCCCTTTTCATTTTTAGGTAGTTTTTTGATATTTTAAATCTTCTTGTCTATAACAGATCCACATTTTATTTTGAAAATGCTTGTACTTTGAACTATTTTCAAATTTTCCTAAATCATTTTTTGTTTTTGTTTTTTAAATGTTTGTTTTGCAACTATTTTCAATTTTTTCTAAATCCTTTATTTATTTATTTTTACCAATATTCTTTTTTATGATTTTTAATGATACTAAAAAGGTTATAAAAATCTTATATATGATTCACGCTTTTGAAATTAAGATTTTTCATACAATTAGTCTCATTATATTTAATTTATGGTGCCATAGTTTTTAAATATAGTATAAAATTGTATTTTTAACACACTTTTTATTTTTTCTTCAATATATAGCAAATAGTTGTAGCTAAATAACACTATTTTTAAATATTTAGAAAAAAAATATACATTTCAAAGAAACTTATAACAAAAAACCTATACATTTTGGAAGCTTTCCACTATAAATAATGTTTCACATAAAGCGTTTTAATGGACAAAATTAAACAAAAAAATGGAAAAAAAATTAATAAAAATTAACATTTTTTATGATATTTTTATAGATTTACAGTAAAAACTTGACAATATTTAATGTCATTTCTCTAGCATATTAAATCACATAAAAAGAAAATAATAAAATGTATTCATCATAAAACAACAATAGATGCATATTTATTCTTATTTTAAAATATGAAAGTCAAAACATTACAATTATAACTCATAAAATTTTTACAAAATCCAGCATTGTCTTCAAGGGCATCCCAAAACTAATCAACAATGTCATATATCCGAAATTCATCATTCTAAATAAACGCATCATCATTTTCCTGGACACCATTCTTTGCTTCCATTGGCTCATTTGGCTCATATTGCTCTTTCATTGAGTTATTAATATCCACAAGTTCTCCAAAGTGATCTTTTCCAAGCAGACCTCTTAATGGTACTTGAGGTTCCTATGATATTTTTTCCACCTTTGAGTCATTAAAATCTCCTTTTCTCAAGCCATTTTCTTGCATTTCATCTGGAAGATCTCGAATAGCATTAATTTTTTGTTGAATAAAACAACATTGCATTGCATCACTTTCAATGGCTATGCAATTCCTTCCTTTTTGTAAGCAACATGCTAATGTTGTACCTAATCACCAAATACAAAGTAAATAATGTAAAACAACATAAATTAAAAATAATAAAGAGTGAAGTATGATTTCATAAATGTTATATCATAAATCTTACCTGAACTAGAGAAAAAATCCAAAACCCAATCTCCTTCATTTGAAAATGTATCTATAAGATAATTAATTAGTTCTTGTGGCTTTTGATAAATTTTAACGATCTCTCCTTTGAAATCATTTTCCTCGTATGTTAGCTTTCTAGCCACAACATTGTAAACCAATAAACTACTAGGCTTATTTCCATCCTTTACATTGTAAAGAATAGATTCATAAGTATCATCTTTTGTCCAGCTTGCAAGATGTATACTTTCAATATCACGTGTAAATGGTTCACTATTGGATCTATGAATATTAGTCTTTTTCCTGTAACATAAATAAATACAAATTCAATTAACTGGCGAATTAATAAAATAGATTTCTAATTTTAATCGCTAAACATACAATTTCAATATCTTACCAATAAAGTTGCATTTTTGTCTTTTATTTTCCCTTGAAACTTGATTGTACTAATCCTTGTTGTGTGTCTGAATGAAAAAACAAAAATCTCCAAAATGGTGATGTTGTGACTTTCAGAAATCCCATAACCACTTTACTGAAATCTTGGTAAGTATAAGACTCAATATCATATTCAATGTTTTGGATATTATTACCATGAGGGATATCTGCAATAACTAGGGAGTATTCCTTTTTAGGAACAAGATTTGCAATTTTTTCACAATTCCCTAATATCACTTTATATTGAACAGTGTCAAGCCCAGTCCAAATGTAGTGATCAAAGGTGTCATCAAGCTCAACATTTTGAAGACGTCGTATTCTTTCTCTTTCAAACTTATCTTTTAGAATATAACTTTTGAAGTTTTCAGGTACTGTAGCTATATTCTTCTTTGACATATTTAAAGAAAAAAACAAACATATAATTATATATTTATAACTAATAAAATCAAAATAAATTAACGTACAAATGAATAAAATGAATGTAATAAGTTGACATACCTTTTTGAATGCAACAAAAAATTGACTCAATGTTGTTGAAGAGCTTGCATCTGGATAGTTGAGTCTAACATCCTCCCAACTCTGCTCATTCAACATCTTAACCATTTCCTCTTGTATTCTCA
>JASDQU011403759.1:49978-61187 GCA_032191745.1 Picea mariana
ATTGGGTTAGGGTTTTGGATGTCCTTGGCTCCTATATGTATATTGTATTGTAAAAAATGTATCACTATGAATGAATATAGAATATGTTGGTTTTCCCTTTTTAGGTTTCTAGGGGAAAAGTCTCTGTGTAATGTGTGTATTTTCCATTGTATCTTTTCTATTCTTTTATTGAAAAATTGTTTGTAGTAAAATATTGTACAAGGTTAAAATCTACATTTGGTATCAGAGCTTTGTTGGCTTCAAGGGGAAGCCTTTGTGGTCAAGGGTTTGGATCAGGACTGTGATAAGACTTTTTACAGTGGGAGATGTGTGGTATTGATTTTTTAGGTGAAAAGAAATGGCAAGCAGTTTAAAAATGGAGATCAAGAAGTTTAATGGGCAAAGTTTTGAGTTGTGAAAGCTCAAAATGGAAGATTTGTTGGTGGACAAAAATTAGTGGATTGCAGTGGATCCAGGTACTGCACCTACAGGAACTTCAACAGATGATTGGAAAAAGTTGGATTGGAAGGTGAAGAGCACAATCCGACTATGTCTCTCAGATTCAGTATTACTGAATGTGTCAGAGGAAGCTACAACCAAATATTTATGGGATAATTTGGGGAAGTTGTATCATTCGAAGTCCTTAGTAAATAAACTATTCCTGAGAAAGAACCTGTATAACCTGAGGATGAGAGATAGAGACTCGGTGGCAGAGAATTTGAATGCCTTCAATACTGTGGTAAGTTAGTTAGTATATGTTGAGATTAAAATTTTAGATGAAGATAAGTGTATCAGTTTATTGTTCTCTTTACCAGACTTGTGGGATAGTCTGGTTGTGGCCATAGGTAGTAATACAATTGCCTTGAAGTTTGAGGAAGTGGTCTCATCCTTGTTGTCGAAGGAGATGAGATGCAAGAAAATGGAAGGACATAACAAAGATGCATTATTTACAAGAGGATACTCCCAGGAAAGAAATAGATCTAAGTCCTCAAGTGGGAGATCTAAGTCTAAGGGAATATCTAAGTCTCCTAGAAAGTTTTTAAATGTATGTTGGAGATGTGGAAAAGAAGGGAATTGCAAGAAGCAATGTAGATCCAAAGTTGAGAAAAAGAAGGGATTTGAAGAATCTCCTTCTATAGAAGAAAAGACCTCCAAGGAAGAAGGAGGGGATGTGTACTTTTCTTCCTCAAGAAAACATGTAGATCATAAGGAATGGTTGGTTGACTTAGGTGCATCCTTTCATATGACTCCCCACAGGGAGTGGTTTTGTGAATATGAAAGGTATGATGGAGGCAATGTTTTCCTAGGTGATGACACGACAACTAGAATCATAGGTCGAGGAAAAACCAAGTTGAGGCTCATAGATGGAAGGATTAGAACACTACCTGGTGTTTTGCACATCCCAAGATTGAACAAAAATTTGATTTATGTAAGCAAAATGGATGATGCAGGGGTAAAAGTAATATTTGAAAAGGAAACTTGCAGGATGGTTTGAGGAGCAATGTTGTTGTTGAAGGGAGTTCGGTTTGGAACTATGTATAAGATGCAAGGAAGCACTATTAGTGATGGGTGTAATAATTCCATTGTTCCTGATATTGGAGTTGAAGAAGAAAGAATTGTTATAGTCTCTGGAGAAAAGGTTATTATGTGGCATCAAAGACTGGGGCATATCGGAGAGGAGGGCCTTCGACTACTACACAATAAAGGTATGGTTGAAGATATGTCTAACTGATCTCTAGATTTTGAATTATGTGAACATTATGTATATGGGAAGTAGAATCGGATAAGATTCCCCTCTGGTGCAACGAGGGCAGAAGGAATTTTACAACTTGTTCAAAGTGATTTGTTTGGACCTGTGTCGGTTCCATCATTGGGAAAATATGTGTACTATGTCTCATTTATAGATGATTTCTCTAGGAATATTTTGATATATTTCCTCAGGAAGAAATCTCAAGTCTTTGACAGGTTTAAAGAGTTTAAGGCTCTTTTTTAGAATCAAACGGAGAAAATAATTAAGGTGTTGAGGACAGATAATGACAAATATTTCTACGGGAATGAATTTGAATAATTAAGTAAGAAGTGTGATATAGAAAGGAAGAAGACTATTCCATATACACCTCAATAGAATGGAGTTGTAACAAGGATGAACATGATGTTGATGGAAAAAACAAGGTGCATGGTCAGTGGTGTTGGGTTAGGGAAAGAATTATGGGCAAAGGCAGTGGGTATTGCATGTTACCTAGTCAACATATCACCCTCATCAACGTTGGATGACAAGACTCCACAAGAGGTATGGACTGGTAATAAACCTTATCGCACACATCTCAAGCTATTTGGTTGTGAGGCCTATGTTTATTTTTCAAAGGAAAACATGAGTAAGCTAGATAAGAAGGCTGAAAAGTGTATCTTTATTGGGTATAAAGATGGTCTCAAAGTTTATAAGCTTTGGAACCCTAAAACTAAGAAGGTTGTGTGTATTCGAGATGTAGTATTTAGAGAAATGAAGGATGTTGTTAAACAGAAAGTCCTACCAAGTAAGGAAGAACCAGAGAAAATAGAGTTTGTTTTAAAGGATGATGAATGAGACTCTACATAAGAACATGAATAATAAGAAGAAGATCATCATACTCTAGTATTGAGGAGATCGGTTCAAGAAAGAAGGCTACTAGAAAGGCATACTCCATATGATTTCCATTCAAATTTTTCTTTTTCTATTACTGATGATGATTCTAGGATTGTCAGGGAGGAAGTGGATTCAGATGATGGAATGCTTTGGAAAAAGGCCATGGATGAAGAAATGGAAGCCTTGGATAAGAATGAGGCTTGGGATATAGTGGAGTTGTCGACTGGAAGAAATCTCATTGGTATCAAATGGGTATTTAAAAGGAAGTTAAATGCATAAGGAAAAGTGGAGAAATACAAGGCTCGATTAGTAGCAAAGGGTTATTCCCAGGTTGAGGGAATTGATTTTGGTAAGATTTTTTCTCCTCTTGCCAAGTTAACTTCTATAAGGTTTCTATTATTTTTTGTTCCTGCATTTGATTTTGAAGTAGAACAGATGGATATGAAGACCAAATTCCTACATGGGGATGTGTAAGAAGAAATCTATATGAAGCATCCAAAAGAATTTGTTGTGAAGGGAAAGAAGGAGCTAGCATGAAAGCTGAAAAGTCCTTGTATGGTTTAGAACAATCACCAAGGACGTGGTATCAAAAATTTGATACTTATATGTTGGGACTTGGCTTCACAAGAAGCAATGGGGATCACTATGTGTATTTTAAATTAATTGGTGATCATTTGATTTATTTGGTCTTATATGTGGATGACATGTTGCTAATAGGAAACAACAAGGAGATTATAGAGGATGTGAAAACTCAGTTGTCCTCTAAATTTGACATGAAGGATTTCAGTGCTTCAAATTTCATTTTGGGCATGGAAATTAAAAGAGATAAAAAAAAAGAGGAAACTCTGGTTAAATCAAAGAAAACATTTCAAGACAATATTGCAGATGTTTAATATGCAGGAATGTAAACCAGACAATTTCCCTATTCCTGTTGGTGTAAATTTATCTGTGGATTAGTGTCCCAAGACACATGAAGAGGAGGAGGACATGTCTCGTGTTCCATATGCGAGTGCAATTGACAGTTTGATGTATGCAATGGTCTGTACTAAACCGAACATTGCGCATGCACTGGGATTTTTGAGCAGGTATATATCAAAACTAGGGAAGGAGCATTAAACAACAATAAAAAGGGTTTTCAGGTATTTGCATGGCACTACTAGCTATGGATTGTGCTACCAAGGAATACTATGATTGGACAGAGTGTTGGACATACATGGATTTGTGGATGTAGAATGGGATGGAGATCTGGATTGTAGGAGATATACAAGCGAGTATGTGTTTAACCTATTTGGAGGAGCAATTAGTTGGATGAGAAAAATGCAGGTTGTAGGGGCACTTTCAACTATAGAAGCTGAATACATGGCATCCACTCATGCAAGTAAGAAAGCAGTGTGGTTACAAAGATTGTGTTCAGGTATTGGGTTGGTACAACAAGCTGTAAGGATAAATTGTGACAGTTAGAGTGCAATTTTTCTAGCAAAGAACCTGACTTATCATTCAAAGTCAAAGCATATTGATATTCAATATCACTTTGTGAGAGACATGGTTTAAGAAAACAAAGTGTTGTTGATGAAGGTGGGAACTTTGAAGAATGTTTCAAATTCATTAACGAAGTCTATGAGCACTGAGAAGTTCTCTTGGTTTATAGGATCCATGGGCATTGTTTCCCTAGATTGTTGACTAGGTAACCCTATAACCCCTTGTATGCAAAGAAAACAACAAGTGGGAGAATGTTGAGTATGTGTCATATTATTTTCATGACTAGTTCTAGGTTCTTCTATGTTGTGTCAAGCACGTAGGGGGTTTGAGGAGGGGCCTCTAGGCCCCCCCTTTGGGGGTTGCAGGGGCATCACCCCCGATATTTTTTTTTTATCAGTTACATGCTTTTTGTGTTCCTCGGATAGGGGGAAAATTCAATTATGGAAAATCTTTGTTGATAATCCCTAGTTGGGGATCTAGTTTCCTCTATAGGCAGGTCCCAACTAGGGTGGATGATGTAATTTTTTTTTATACAATAGAAAAATAATTTGTGTATTTTTAGATTTAAAAAACAAATCAATATGTCAAGTAATTGTACTAGTGTACATGTGCAAGGTATGTATGTGTAGCTAGAATACACATATATTGCACATGTACTAGCGATAAACAATCACTACTTCTACTACATAGTTCTTGTATGATCACAACAAAACATGCAGGACAACCAATCAAGTAAATGTGTTGAATTCAATAATATTAACTAACAAAATTACAATAATTCATTAATAATTGATCATCACACTTAAAATATCAAAAGGGAATCAAAATGAATATTTTAAACATGGTAGGAACCAAGTGAGGAAGCACGAACAACATATCTAATTCCAAAGCAACATTCCCATTTAACTTCAAATCACCCTTCCTCTCTAACCTACTTCTATATTCCACATCTTATCATTTCCCTTGTTGTTCTATGCGGGAGCATTAACTACATTGATTTAACTCTAGACATAACCCATAAGTATAAGTGTCAACTATGTTGATCAAGATTCTCCAACAAGTAACTGGAAATCACCATCACAAATCCAAGGCAATGCAGATTAACACAACCCTCCCACGACTCTAGTTTTGAGAGGATATATAGTGGGAAATACCTCCACCACTCTTGATAAAATTAGGGTCAACAAGTTACTCGGTGGGAAATACCTCCACCCTCTTGATAAAACTAGGGTCAACACCCCATATCAATCCATATTGTCCAACTATTGTTCTTAGAGTCATGCCATTGAACAACCTCTCTAGGCAAATTGTGTGTCCTTTGAAAGCCACACTTTACTTAGATCATAACAATATTTGAAATAATAAATTAAATCATAAGTAAAATGTATAGTATACATTATCTTCCTGATATCTATAACATCCAAGTTACCTCACCACTACAGTCAGTTGGCTATCATATAGCTCGACAACCTCTAAATTAGCTCACCCTTTAGGAAATTCCATCCCAAAGTTATAATCAAGGTAATCATGATGCATGGTCTTTACCTCTCCCTGAGGTTGGATATTTAAAAAGTATTACACGATCACTACTTTAATTGTGCTATAATAAACTCATCACAATTCTCCAACTACATTAACAATAAGGAGAAGACCCTCCCAAGTAGTGATCCAATATAAATTTTATTTCTCATCTTACTCATAGTAAAATTATTAAACAAACACATCTTTTATAATACTAATTATGGTTCCAACACCATAATAAAATTTAAAAAATTATAGATCATTATAAATTTAAAAATCTTTACAATATTCCTTCATTTATATTAAAAATCAAGTTACACATCTCAATAATGATTTAGCTTATCTAAAATTGTATCAATCTTCAAATTCAATCATAATACTAAATTTGTGTATGCATAAAAACAAACATGTCCAACAAAAAAAATTCTTTACAATATTCCTTCATTTATATTAAAAATCAAGTTACACAACTCAATAATGATTTAGCTTATCTAAAATTGTATCAATCTTCAAATTCAATCATAATACTAAATTTGTGTATGCATAAAAACAAACATGTCCAACAAAAAAATTCTTTACAATATTCCTTCATTTATATTAAAAATCAAGTTACACATCTCAATAATAATTTAGCTTATCTAAAATTGTATCAATCTTCAAATTCAATCATAATACTAAATTTGTGTATGCATAAAAACAAACATGTCCAAAAAAAATTTTGAATCTAGTGAAATTTAGCAATTCCATACCACGCACCATGCTTTCATGTTTGATCTATTTATATTTGATACTATATCATTATATCTATACGGTTTATTATGTATATACTTTTTCATTTATATCTTTTACATCTTATTAATATAATTAAATATTGATACAGACCTATTAACTTTAATTATACCATTTTACTTTACTTTTCTTTTACATATAATTTGTTATTTATATTTATTTCATAATACTTATTATCATATCATCTATATATAAATTTTTTTTTATCTTTATTAATCTTAATTTCTGAATAAAATATATATCATGTTTTTTTTCCTACCATTTTTATATAATACCATAACTTTATTTGACTTAATTTAAAAGTTAAACTAACTCCAACTTAAAGAATAAAAAAATTAAAACTCTAGTTTCTTTTTTTAAAAAAAACAAAGAAATCTAAACCGAGACCAATTAGAAGAGACCAATTAGAAGCATTATCTATGGTTAAATTCTTCACAACATATTAATGTTAAATTCTTCACAACATATTAATGGATACAATAATCCTTTCAGTATGAACAATTTATCTATTTAGGCTTGAATTTTCTTATTAGGGCATTTGTTTGGGATATTGGATTTATGTTCCTGATTTCTTATATTTGCAAGAACTGATCGGAAATCTAGCATGGACCCATAGGGTACATTTTTTTTTTAAAGCAAATAATGATGGATGAAAATACAAACCAACTTCAACATAACAGATCAAATATACACGAGAAAGGATATCAGACCTGAATAATTTACAAATAAGAAGTCTTATGTGCTCAATCTTGTTATCTATCCATCACATTCCCGGATTTGTTAATAGCGGTCTATTTAACTCTTGGAATGAGGGTTTATAACATTTCTACCAATGTGTTCACTATAAACATACAAGAGTGTCATTTCTGGAATTAACAGAATCTGCTTTCAACCCCATCACATCCCTGTACTAACTCTATTTTTTATTTGTCTGGCTACTTACACTTAAAAAAGAACTGAGAATCATGAATCGCATTTATTGCTCCATCTGGATGGAACTCTGAATATTGATGACAAGAGAACTAAGGTCTAGGTTTATTCAGCTAGTTGGGAAGCAATTATATAATGATTATTTTTGTTTGCTTTTTGGTGGCATCCACACTATTGATATATTTTAATGGAAATATGTTTTTTGTTGGCATGCTCGCGTGTTACACACACTCTTTATATATTTTAATAAAGAGTCATTTATTCAAAATTTTAAAAGTAATTATGAAGATTTATATTAGATTAAACAATGAAACATTTTTAACGTCTTCCAGGAATCTAACTGTCAAATAGCTCTTAGTCTTCTAGGAATCTAAGTGTCGAATAACTCTAACATTAATAACTATAGAGTCGGTGTTATTTCTACATTGAATCTTGCCTAAGGATTAGTATCTGTTGATAAACTTGATTTGTATTTGCTCATGTGTTTCTCTGAATCCGCTTCCCTACTTTATTTTTTTAGAAATTATTTACTTAAAAATAACATTTTTCACTTGAAATAACTGAGAATTTCCATTATTATCTTGTGGATATTTCATAAACTTTGCCATGCATAAAAATATTATTTCAAACTTTACTATATTATGTCAATCTTGCATTACATTATGACCAAACTGCCTTGCAGTGGCACTTTTTATTAATGGTCCCAATTAGATCGAACTCCAGCTAGGATAGCATTGAGCAAGAATGAAGAAGAGAAAATGTACAGTCCACAGAGATTATACCACCAGTTCGGTTCTCCATGTTCTCGTTCATCATAAATTTGATAGGCGACCAGGTACCCAATGACGGCCTTGATCCAAACTAGGCATTGCAACGCACTGTATACCCATCTCCCAAATGCTTTTATACCCAAAACTCCAGCTATTGCGCTACAGCCTACAATGCAAAGTATTTCTAAAACAATGGTTACACAAATCATACAAGTAGTTATCCTATCATTGTTTCGCTTAAAACGGGGCATTCTTCTAATTTTCAAATATAATTTGAAATCAAAAGCATCCATGAGGAGAGCAATACAAATGCCTACCAATATCACTACAATTCTAGATTTAGAGAGCGGCATAGAATGAATATGATACCATCTATGAGCGCCTCCTTCCAATGCAACACGTACGATCCAAGTAATAGAGCAAATGGAGGGCACAAAAATCTCTACTACGAAGAGCTCTACCAGTTTTTGAAGAGCACCTCTAAAGAACAACACTTGGCATACATTGGTGTTATTGGCATTAGATTTGACGTGGGCTTTGGTTAGAAATCGATGGGGATGAAGCTGACATCGAATATAATTCGTCAGTGCATTTTCCGCGAGCACAAAGCTGGAGAAGCCGTCCACTTTGAACCAGAAAGTTAGTACAATCTGGATTAATAATATTGTCAACCTCGGCACTATGTATAAGGAAGCAAGCTTGTCTTCCTCGACTGCATCGCATTCTCCGCTCCGATTCTTGTAGTTTTCGAGGGCAGACGAAACGTTGGTTCTGCCTTTTCTGATTACGGCTCCTCTGAATTCTTCAGGGTCAGGCTTGAAAAGTGTGATCAGCTGATTTGTCCACTCATCATCGTTGGCTGAACGCAAAGGAATGCAGATGCAAGTACGCACTTCATGTATGGATTTAAGATCCAGAATTTCACAGACTGCAGCAGGGGATTCCACCTGGGAGTCACCCTCTCTCAACCGCTCTCTTCCATTTTCATCAATCTCCTCCACGTGCAACAGGCCCTTGTTGCAGCCATGGCAACCTTTTCTGAGGCAGTGCAGACATGGGAGTAAACACAGGGAATTTGCAGAAATATGGGGTGCACCTCATAAACATGGGGTTTATACTTCATTAAAGTCAGTATCAAATACGTGGGCGTCTGCTTTTACAACATTACGACGATCACATGTCCATAGTTCTTCCCTACAATTTGTCAGTCTTTCCAACCCTTTTATGTTCTTCAATTTCTTATATCTTGGGGTCTCCATTAATTTCTACTAATATTAGTAATTGGGTTCGGCTTTATTTCATTTTCTTCCACTGCATTTTTCACTAATATTATATTAGTAATTGGGTTTTCCTTTATTTCATTTTCTTCCTAATATTAGTAATTTTAGTAATTGGGTTTTGCTTTATTTCATTTTCTTCAGCTACATTTTTCACTAATTTGGTTTTTTACACTATATTTTCTACTAATGTTAGCAATTGATTTTTGTATAGTATTTAAGTCTTCCATTACACTTTATTTCATTTTCATAGGAAAAACATTTCAATATATTTTAATAATTTTGATTTTATATTAAAGTTTTTTAATTGAAATTTCTTCTAAGTAATCATTTTATTCTTATTCCAATTTTATTAGAAAAACAATTAACAATAAAATTATTTATATTTATTTCTTAAAAATATTTTAATATAATAATTGTATATAATCCAAAGAATTTAAGTTAGCTAAATTCTTTTTATAATAATAATTATAAAATATTATGCTTTAATTGGAATTAACATTATAAAATATTATGTTTGAAAATTTAAAATTGACCTATCTCTACATACATATTAGTTGTTGATATATGATTTAATTTTGTATATAATATATAGAGGAATTATATAATTTAAATTGAAATAATAAATAATGATAGATATTAAAAATAGAAAATTTATGAAATAATTTTAAATAAAGTTTTTATTTTAATACTTATTTATAGTAAAAATATGTCGTATTGTGACATATCTTTTCAAATGTTGAAATGGAATGAACACAACTCATTGTCGCAATGTGATGTACACAACTTAACATAATAATCTGACAAACATAGACCAACATTACAACGAGACGAACATTCCCTGATGTCGCAATGTGATGAACATATTCCTCTATTAGACTGTGACAAACTTATTCCAACACCATAATGTGACAAACAAAAACCCTTCATTGTAATTTGGTGACCATAACCTTACAGTGTCATGTGACGAATAAAAGTTGATGTCACAATGTGACAAACATAAAGTAATGTCGCAATGTGATGAACAAAACATAATCAATATTGCAATGTAGTAGTGCAAAAAAATAGTAATGTTGTAATGTGACGAACATATATGAACTTCACAATGTGACAAACATATATGACGATCATAATGTGATGAACATAGCCCTATCCTCGTAGTATGATGAACACTACCTTGTTGTCACAATGTGATGAACATTTCCATGTCGTCACAATGTGAAAAAACCCAATGTCGCAATGTGGCATAACCTAATGTCGTCGCAATGTGACAAAACCTAATGTCGCAATGTCATAAACAAAACATAATCACCATTGCAATGTAGTAATGTCATAATAAACTTTTGTTAAACATAATCAACATGACCCGCCATAATCATATCCACATGGTCAACCAAGGTCAGCCTTTGTGATGGTCAACCATAATAAACCTCAATAAACAATACTGAACCATGGTCATGGTCAACCATGGTTAATGAAAATTAATGTATTAATACTTTAATAATGTATTATTAACATTATTAAGGTCAATATATTACTAAGTTATTAAAATTTTAATGTATTAATATTTTAGCAATGTATTTATTAATGCATTTAATGAATTAAATGTTATTTGTTTTATGAATGTAATATTGTATTATTAACGTATTACTTTATTAGTGTATTAATACTTTAACAATGTATTAATTAATATTATATAAATATATTAGTTAATTAATGCATTACATTATTAATGTATTAATACTTTAGTAATGTAATTTTTTTAAATGCATTAATGTATTAAATAATTAAATTAATACATTCCAATATATATTAATGTATTCATTTTAGATAAATGTATT